>JAAAKL020000530.1:0-40635 GCA_010016065.2 Carybdea cf. marsupialis auct. non (Linnaeus, 1758)
TTAGGACTCAATGTGGAAGAGCTTGATTCCAAATGCTGTGTCTCCACATGCCTTTTAAGTGACCTTGCATGGAATAAAAGACCACAAACATTGCACAGTACCCTTGCTTGCACCTGCTCTGGAACAGCACTTTTATTGGCCAAAGGATCAATGGGAACTTTTGAAAGCTGTGGAACTGCTGGCACTTGTGAAATTGATGTAACAGCAGGCTGTTGAGTTCCTTCATCCACGGAAACATTTTGGGTAAAATTAACACTAGGACTCTGAGTCCCTTTCAGCTTCTTGCTGGTAATATGCAAATTGATGTGCCTTCTTAATCTTCCAGCAAGTAAAAAGCCATTTTTGCAGCAAAAGCAATGGTAGTGTCCACGAATTGTTTCCCTCACTTTTCTTGAACTCGCCAAGAGACACTTTTTCTTACAAAACAACATCGTATATCCTGAAAAAAGAACACATTTTCAGTATATAAAATATCTTGTAAATCTACAACACAAAAATACAAGCAGCCAAGAAACAGTATCAAATCATATTGAGTTCATATCTGTACTGGTGTTTGCAAAAAATCATTTCAAGGGTGACTAAGGAGTACATTGAATGGCGCAATTGGAAGTGCTTAAACAGAATGTGAAGTGGGCAAGAAACTAGCCAAGAGTAGGATGCTTTCGAAGTCAGTGACAAGACATTGTCCCACTTATGCAACTTGGAAAGCAAACATCATGATCATGTGGATGATAATGAAAATTATTGAAACTATATTCCCCCTTTACAATGAGGCTGGGAACTTTTCCAAAGGTAACTACTGACAAAAGTAACTTTGAGCTAGTCTTAAAGTGCTGTCACTGGAATTCTTTTGCTGCCAATACAAACAAGGACAAATAGCAAAACCTTGTGATTGTATGGTAAGGAAAGGTATGTTATAAATTGAGGTGTAATGGAACAATTTCCTTTCATACTCTAAACTTCTAAAAAATATCAGTAGATAGGAAGTGAACCCTATGGAACTGCAATAGTTCCCATTTCCTTTTACCACTGCTTAGTACTGTCAGGCTCTATTTTATAGTATTATGTATTTGTTGCTGTAGTGTTGAACAATGTAGCAGGTGTATGCACTTAGTATCTAATTTCCAGTGTTTAAAAAGATTGTAAGTATTGAATTGTCATTATCCCTAAGAGTGAATCTTATGAAAAACTTATCTGTGTATTTAAGTAGGATCTGATGTAGTTGGAATGATATTCTGATGAAGATAGCATCAAAATGTTAAGAAAAATGTATATTTACTGAGTAGTTTATTAATATCAATGCATATAGGTGATTGAATGACTTTTAAGTTTAGCTTTATATATGCATATATATGCATGTCCACACATATATACACTTCTCAATATTTGCTCTTACCTTCTATATGAAGGGCTCTCTTCCAATGCACACTTTCCACATGCCTTTTCAATAGACAAAGGTATTCCACACTACACTGCGCAGGCTCACACAAACTGCAGTGGTATTGTTTACCATTGCAGCCTGGCACTGGACAAGAACTGTCCTGGCATCTTGACATGTGTATGCCATTATTTGGTTCTTTCAAAACCGATGGAGGTAGCTCTGCAAGATTAGAACAGAAAAATAAATACTTAGTCTCTTACATCAACAATAGCCTACTTAAAGGTCCTGATGAATTCATGAAGGAGCAAACAAATACTGCACGCACACTTCTGTTCCGAAAAAATTATAAAAGACGTTTTAGTTTATATATATACCGGTAATACATAAAAACCATCCTTCATCGGGCTTCAATATGTATATATGTATAGATAGCTAAGCCTATGATACCTACCGGTGCCGTATATATCGGGGTCTTTGTATGTGTACCTAGTAGGCCTACATGTACATATGGGTACGTGTTTTATAGTAAATGAACACTAAAACGTCCAAATTTATCCCGTTCTCTACTCAGCTCACGCTTCCCTCCCCCAAAATACAACAAGGTTTGGTTGCAGCCCTGCGCTACCTGTCCCTGTCAACAAAATATATACAGTAACAGGAAATCAGCGCCATCTGGAGCCTCCAAACGTGATTTCCTTGCCTGGCTTATAAGAAAATAGAAGTAATACAGAGGAATAATTACCACGCGTCAAGGTTGCATCCATAATGAGATAATTGAAGAACTTCAGGCACTAAAGACTCCTTTTTAACGAAGAACGCGGTGTAGCCTAGAATTAGCGTTGCTGTACTGTCTGAGAGGTGGCAATAATTGATCAGCCTCCTTCTCGACACTGTAAAATTTTGACACCACAGCATCATTATTCGACACTACAGCAACGTTATTCTGCACCTCGGCACCTTCCCAAGTAGAGGTACACTACCATATTTGGTATTCGCGCGATAAACTCATATGGATATGTTATTCTGTGTGGTAAGCAATATGAGTGCACAATGTACAGGATAGTACTTCATGTATAGGTTCAGACAGTCAAATAAGGACATCATCCTGATTCTCCAAAGTATTTTACCGTCAAATTTCCTATGAAGTCTGTTAATTTGCTCACGCTACGATATTTTTTCGTTCAACTGTTTTATAGGAGTGCCTCTTTTCTGCTGTCAGATGAGGGTTATGAAACTCTCTTATTATTTATGTTGAGATTCACTACAGATCATGACCTTTGTGAAAGGAAATTTCGCATAATCTTTCCTTAATCAATGAATTTGATATATTCAAAGTAATCAGTAGAGATACGTCCGTCACTTACTTTGATGAGATCATCAGTTGTGTAAGAAATCAAAGGGACCGCTTCAGAATTTACCAAATATATGACAAAGTTATCATTGCCGAGTCAACGAGCGTCGAACATCAAATTTGATGAGAAGCAACTTTGTGTACGAGAAACAAAGAACTTGGAGAATGAACGTCAGCGATGTAGAGAAGCACTAGAAAAGAGGCCACTGAATGTCTCGAGAGCAAAGTCGGAGTGCAAGTGATTACGTGGAACATCAAATGGGATAAGAGGCACGTTATAACATCAGCTAACGTAGGTAACAACCCTCAAATACCTTACTTCTACAGTGACCACTGGAACAGGTACTCTAAACGTATTTCACCAATATGTGGTATTCTTCTGTAGGAATATGATGAAAGGGGATAAAAGCAACTGTAAAGATTCAGAATTTGAAGAGAGACCTTCTTAATGACACATTACTAAAAGTAACAACAAAGGCTAACGTCTAAGGCCAGTCAAGCAGTCTGGAAAAGCTATAACTCTTCTCGATTTTAAAAATGACGGAAAAGTTGTTAGTGTATTTAAACAAGTGCTACATAACATACAGCGTCAAGGAATTACACTTTATTACTGGTGGAAGTTTATAGGGAGGTAGAATAACCCTCTCCAAAGAACGAGAAGCGAGGAATTTTTTCAAATTTTCTCTCAGCTTCGGCAGTCTTTTTCTGCCGATTTTGTTAAAGTGCTCGACACTTCCCGTTCTAAGAAAACAGTTTTGTGTTTCCGATATACTAGAGAAGATCTCCTCTTTTTCACCCATGACTGGCGCCGGCGCATTATTGACTCTATTTTCACATTTATCACCACTACAGTGGATATTTGTAGTGCATAACCAATACAGCTATGCGTTTCTATTCAATGCATCCAGCTTGTAATGCGCTTCACGGAAAGTGGTACGAATTCATTACAATTAAGAGATAGAACTGCTAATAAGTGAGAGATTAGCTAGTCAACCTAACATTTAAAATTGCAGTAAAAGAGTGGTGAAGTGTTAAAAACTTGTTATTACACACTAAGTTTTCTTAATAAGTGTATCTAAGTTGGTTTCTTTTAAATAATCTAAGGAGGAAAGATCGCGAAGTTTTTTTTGCAGTTTGTTCCAAAGAGTAGCAGCAGACGCTCAGAACGATCTATTTATCTGCGCTTTTTAACAAATTGTACCTCATATAGTTCAAACGACTTGATCGTTTTCATTCAACGAATGCCGACAAGGTAAAGTAATCTGAATCAAGTTAAATTTATGTTCCAGTACAGCTCCGTATATTCCCTGAACGTGATTAACATTGTTTTTACATGGCTCGATACTCTACTGGCAGCTGACGCAACTCACGAAGTACTGGGGTAATACGAACAACCCTGCTAGTGTATGAAGTAAGACGGATAGCTGCGTTTTGCGCACTTGATGGTCTATTTATATCCACTTTTGGAAGTTCCTGTAATAGACTGTCTCCATAATCAAGCAACTTTGTGACAAAGTCATGGTCGTATAAGCAGTTTTTTACTCTCCGATTATTTCTGAGGTGACAGAAACCTGTGCTATAAGTCCTATGTGTACTTATGCTCTTTTATTTCACACTTAAGTGATGATCGATCCGGGCGCCAAGATTTCTTACCGAAGATGATGGTTACACCGCAGTGTTCACTGACCTCAGTTGATTTATCATTACCTTACTGAGCTAAATACCGTAAACTAGGTTTTGTCTGCGTTAAGCTTCACCTTCATTTCAGCAGCCCAAACCAGAATGGCTTGTGTAAAACTCGCAATAGCCTCTCGCAATTGGGGCTGTTTCTTCTTACTGGCGGTCATTGCTACAGGATAGGCATAAATGGATATCGCCAGCGAATCTATGTACATTTGGTAATGGTTTTCTATTAATCTTTGAATTCATCGTTCAAGTGGATAATTCACTACGGCTCTAAATAAGAGGCTCTGGATGCATTGAATAGAAACTTGATAGGGACTGCAGGCGCTATACGTCGTAATTAGTCATTCAGATGAATCCAAGGAGTTGAGGAGATGATGTGATCGTTTAATACCAAAGTGAAAAAAGTAAGAATAGAGCTTGTACTGTTGACTATCTGTCGCGCTAGTATCCAGAGCTAGCTTCTTAGACAAACATTAAGAATATACAGTCCTCTAAATACCCACAAGCAGCAAGGGAGGACGAGCGCATGTGCTTATTGAAAGGATTTACCTTTGTTACGAGTCAAAGCTGGCACTCTTAAATTTTCAGATGCATACCCCCTTCTTTCGTTTGACTTGCCATCGTCATGAACCTTTTCACTGGTCTGCAAGCAGCACTGGAACTTGTCTAGATCACTGCATCACATTGCTGAACAATGGAGAGCAAACGATGCCGCTGTTCCTTAAAGAATACCTCAAAGGATGCACGTATGCTGAAGCAACTTAATCTATCTTACACTGTGTCTATAAATCAAGTGAGAGAACTTATAGCGCCCGTTTCTGCTGTACTTCGTGTCCTAACGACATCTGAGATCCTGAATAATCGATGAGTAAAACTTCAGAGAGATGAAACTAACATATAGACTCATGAGGATATTGGAGCAAATCAACTGTACATATACAGCATTAAGTGCAAGAGATCTCTAAACAAGATACAGAAATCACTGCTTTATATACGTATTCTGAGTTGCAAAATTTTATAATTATGTCATAAATAAATGCAAAAGTAATCAATATTTAATGGCGATGTAATGATTACGTGATTCAGATGCATTGATACTCCTACTCTTAATTTGTAAGCCACGAACCACAGGAGTGGAGATGCGTTAAGACACTACGTAGTTATATGTGGCAACAACATCTGACAAACTGTGGATAAAACTTGTGCAATGTTAACATCCTTTTTAAAAATCTAACGTTAGGACAAATGCTTGAACGTGTAAACATTTTTTGACTGATTTTAAACATTTAATCTCTATTTTTTTACTTTTTGTTTGATTTGTGAATAACTATGATAGTTAAATGTTATAACTTTGTCTGCTTAATGTTAAGATTTTCGTCAATTGATGACAAATCAATTTTGCTCGTAAACAATTGTAGTCATGATTTTATGAGAGCATCCCTTATTATCTTTAAATATTGACTTTTCCCGACCCCTGTGTTCCATTGATGGAAGAGGTTACAATGACATGAGTTCTAAACTTGTAAAAGCTACGTTTCGAGAGATACTTTCCCATCGTTTGTGTGTGGTGGTGCGGTTATTCGCACTAGAACTTCCTAATGATGTTCCTATATTGCTTTCTTTAATTAGTTATTTTTCTCAGTCCAATTCAGAATTAATGTAAACTCCCACAGCTCTCACTCAGGAGACCTTAAAATCTTAGATTACTCGAGACATTCTTTACAACTGGAACGTATACTGGTAAAATCCATTATCTCCCATCTCAATTCAATGTTTCAACAAAGTCTGGAAGTATTTAATCAGATACTTTTATCTGAAAATGGATAGTACGATAGATATCTACTGATTTCAAGAGAGGAGTAAGAAAATCCAACAAATCAATAACAATTCTCAAAGCTCCTGGTACTGGCATTGACCAGCGACGCTAAGAGCCACAGGGCCCTCTCAGTTGCCCTCTACAGTTCGGTTTCTCAGGGCTTTTTGGTCTGTTTAGAGGTGTTTACAGTCGTACAGAAACCAGGACAATTATCATGAAACATTTGTTTATGGAAATAGAGCATCTTTAATTGTACTGTTTGACATAATTTTTAAATGTCCATGGTGCAAGATGCAGGTTATGCTTTTTCATGAAATGAGATTTGAACGTTGAAACCGTGCTGAGAATTCGAACACAATCCTCGAGTACAAAGTAGAATGTGGATAATGTGAGTAGGAAATGAAGCAAAGCACAAGAAAGAAATTCATGACCTTGTACAAAAGAAGACTGAAAAGGTAACAGTAATACCCATTTTTCTGTTAAAGGAAGGGTTACAGGCGATACAGTAAGATCCTACAGTCCAGGATGCTTCCCACAGTGGTACCTGTTCCTTTGGGACAGTGTAGTCACACGGATGGTTACCACTTCCCTCATCCCACAACAACACACTTCTGACAAAAGAGATCAGCCTGTATTCTTGTATTCCTAGTTTTGCTTTTACCGATTATAGCTATCTCGTAACGTCCGATTTGCATAAAACATAGCACACACTCTCACAGAACAAGCATTATTTTCAAAATGTTTATCAAACAGACCCCCTCCCACCTCAGCAATTTTAACCTCACTTTCAAAACGACTTCGCTTCAATAAGTACGCCTTCAAATCACGAAAACACAGCAAAAGCTATTGAGGCCCTAATCAACTTCGCCTTTGACAAGCCCTACATTAACAATACGATTATTGGAGATGGCTGTGTTCCTTTATTAACGATATAACAGTTGCAAACAGAGGCAGAGCTGTAACTTAACTTCGTAAGAGGGAGAAATAAAGTGTGATCATTACATCAAGATAGGTGAGGAATTTTGTTTATTTTGTGTGGAACTTGCCGAATTTCCGAGAAACGATCAAGTCGTCTTTCCAATAGACTGTCATTTAAATGAGTAACTGGACTTAGCGATCTTACACTACTAGTGTCGGGAAAATAAGACATCGAGTCCATATGTTGGAATAGGATCGTTACACGTAACCATGAAGTTTACTAGTAGGCAATAATTCGGCAAGGTCTGTGTTCGGAATGGGCTTATTATTTGAATGCAAAGGGCTTTCAACTCCTGAAGGCCTTTAAGTTTAACTTTAAAACTTCCTGGTTGCTTTGAAATGGCGCCGCGTAAACTGTGTATTCTGAATTAGGTTTTAACATAAATCAACTTCAAGCATTTCTATTCAAGTTTCGATCTAAATTTCAACCACACTGGTAGCCCTAATATATATAGAACTTCAAATTGTTTTACAGCTTCTAGGTGAACTCAAGGAAAATTTTAGTAGGGATATGTTCTTTGCTGCATCCCTTTGAAAAGTTAGGAACGACGATAGGCGGGAACATATATTATGCCTTTGGCACTAATTTTGATTTTGCTTGCAAGGCTTAGGTTGAAGCTATTATAGTGTTGCCACACAGAGTTATCTCTTTTTATGTCATGTGTGTCCTTCTACACGTGCTAAAAGGCTTGTAGTCACCGCTTTTTCTCAGAAATTGTGAGCTTTCTGCAGATTGCTAGGAAACTTGAAAGGACATGTTAAACTATCAAGATACTGAGTACAAGGAGAAAACTACTAAGCATTGTTCAGGATGAAAGTGGTCATCAGTTCTTTGAGAAGGATAAGGTAACAAGGTACCATATGTGGCATAGGAGTATGGTAAAGTCCAAGAGTTCTGGTGGCAATGAAACTGCGGCTTACGATATGATCATGACAAGAAGATGTTTTAAATTTTAAACATTGATAAACATGATAAAGAACACTAATGATAAAGTAGAAAACTAACTTTCCCTTTTCAATAGGAGTAGATCAACAGAACACACATTGTCATGCTTGTCATGTATTTCGATACTTAAACAAAGAATGGGTATGTTTGTATATGACTATGCCTATTAGAATATCAAAAGTATGGCTCAGGGACAATGTTGTTTTGGAACCTGTAACAGTGACTCATGATATGGTAGTGGAAAGTTTCTTGAGAATGCTTTTGTCATTTCTTTTCTCAAGCTCAATTGACAGCAGGAGAATTGTTTAGGTTGGATACAAGTGTATGTTTGTAAAAACATAAATGTTGAGAAAGTGTAAGTATACCTACATATGCAGTAAGCACTATGTTGAAGGTGATGGACTTACTAGCTATCATGCTGTTTCTATTCCTGGAAACTGAATCTGATCCCAGAACAGGTAAGATGTACTTTATTTTCCATGAATCTAAGAGTCAGTCTGTTTAATTTCTTGATTTTCCATGTAGGGGTAAAACAGTGATCATGCAGATCCTTGGGCATACTGTGGCTTCACACCGTTTGAACAACATAAAGATGCTGCAATACAATTTTCAGATTTAACATTTATTCTCACTGAATCCCCAATTCAGTTTTATTTACTTTTAATGTGTTTTAGAGTTTGCTTTTTGGATACAATTCTACTGATAACAATCTAGTTATTCATCATTATCTTATCTTAATCTCTCTTTTACAGGTACAAAAGTGATTTCCTAGAGAAAGCTCTTGCTGCTAGGAAATCTGCCAGTACATTAGAGGCGTTTAAAATAGATGGTGAAAGTTCCTCCAAGAGGCTTTAAATGTTTCAAGAAGGAGTAGAGGAGGATCCTTTAAGTTCAGGGTATGGTAATAGAGCTTCTCAAGCTGAGGTTGTAGCTAAGACTGTAGTGAACATAGATCAAGTTTGGAGTTATCCCTTAAAGCTTCACAAGGTTAAAAGGAAGTGTAGATCTTCAGCATCTAAAAATACCTGTCTTCGTTCTTACTCATTTGAACACCAAAACACGATAGGTCCAAATTTTAATTTAACACTGGAATGCTGTGCTCTTATTATCTTTACATCTGGAACTTTATCGGTCCTGCAACATTTAGACTTACTTTTTGGGGTGGAAGGGTAGAAACACTAACAGATTCCCTAGTTAATGTTCCTTGAATAAGAGAAAACTGCCCCCAGGAGACCATGTTATGCTGACTGTTATAAGACTGCAATTAGGGCTCCCTTTCCAGTACTTGGTTTACAGATTTGATAATGCAAAATAAACTGCTTCAAGGGTATTTATAACATGAACCAGTTATTCTACAAACACTTCTTCTCTGCAAACACTACAATACTATTTAAGTATGACATGTTTCCTCCTCAAAATGTTATATCTGAGGATTTACAAAAGACATTCAACAACTACAAGAGTCTATGAGTAGTCATTGATTGTCAGAATTTTTTCAACAACCTAGAGACTTCAAAAAGCAGGGGAACATATATTCTACTTATAAGTCACACTACATGCAAAGTATGAATTGGAGTAGCCCCAGCTGGTGCAATTATGTTTGTGTCTGATTGCTTCGAGGGGCCAACCTCTAACTGGAACAGAGTAATACAGTCTGGACTTTTAAATCATGTGAATGAAGGTGATCATGTGCTAGTGGATTGGGGATTTCGTATAAGAGACCTTGTTCTGCAGAAGAAAGCACATGTCAACATTTCCCCCATTTCTTTGAAAGTGTGAAAAAGTAGGTGCAAAGTGGGAGATCCAAACTAAAAAACTAGTAAAACACAGAATTCATGCATCCATAAATCTGTGACTTGAATGATGGTGTTTTGCTATTGATGATGCTGTAGGTCTACTGGATATAGTGTATACCCATTGGAAGTGGTAGTTTAGTAAATGTTGTGTTGAAATGCATGGTAACTTGATGATGTTTGTGTTAACTGCATGACTTGCATGGGTATGTAATGTGACCCTTAAATTAGGATTAGAGGATATAATCAATCAATCAATCAATCAATCAATCATGCAGTTTAATGTCCATCTTTCTTCTTTACAGGGGGTTGGACTGCCTTATGGTTGACCGTATCCTTCTTCGCCACTCATCCCTGTTTCTTGCCATTTCCATAGTGAGGCCATAAAATATGTAGTAAATGAAAGCAGAAAAAAATTTTCCTGTAATTGCGCTGGGATGTAGTAATACCCAGGTTGGTGTCTTAGGGTGCAGTTTAAACCACCAGAGGAGTAGAGAGAGCTCTTTAACCATGGTTAGTAATCTCTCTAGTGATGGTGTCACAATAAGAAATACTGAGCCTCCCGTGCTGTCAGCAGGTTTGGTGTATGCAAGGGCAGGTGACCTTTAAAACGTTTTCATTCACTTCACTCCAATGAAAGTAACTGTTCTCAGTACTTTACACAACTGTGTTAACAATGTGAGAGCTTGCAAAGATGTTGTGCATGGTAGGAAGGTTGTTTGATACATGCACCCTCCAATCGTTATCCAGTGAATGTATTAACTCTCTGTCAATGATATAAGGTTCAAAATTGGTACTCTGAATTTTGGGACAGTGTGTGGTAGGTCAAGTGAGGTGGTTGAAATATTGTTGAGAAGAGCAATAGATATATGTTGTATTCAGGAATCTAGGTGGAGAGGAGCATCTGCTAGAATGATAAATGGTAAGTATAGCAGGTGTAAGTTTTATTGGGTAGGTAAGTCACATGGAACAATTGGATGTGGCATTCTTTTGAAGGATGTGGATGGAAAAGGTTGTTGATTTAAATAGAATAAACAACAAGAGAGTAGTAATTTAGGTTATAGCTGACCAGACTATACTGACTGTTGTCAGTGTATATGCATCTCAGTGTGGTTTAGATGACAGTGTCAAAGGCATGTTTTTTGATGAGTTATTGGTGGCTGTGTCAAAGCTTGATGAAAAGCAAATTAATTTTGTTGTGGGTGACTTAAATGGACAAGTTGGAAACACAGCCTCTGGTTATGAGGGAGCACAACGTGGTTTCAGATATGGAGACAGGAACCCTGAATGGGAGCAGAATATGTTTGTTAGTAACACTGCCTTTGCCAAGCAACCAGATAGGTTAGTGACTTGCAACTCTAATGGCTTTAGAAGCCATATTGAATACATCTTGGTGAAAGGAAATGAAAAGAAACTCTTAAAGGATGTCAAAGTTATTGCTGGAAAGGATTGTGGCCCTCACCATCAGTTACTTGTATGTGATCTCACTCTGAAGACAAGGGGTGAAGTTAAGAAATCTTGCAAGCCGAGGCACATAGTCTGGAGATAGAAGGACGAGAATGTAAAGCAGCCCTTTAAGACACACTTTCAGGAAAACCTTAACAATGCAATAGGTATTAGTGTAAGATGGGCACTTAGGCAGGCATGCAAGGACAGACAGATTCCAAGGGTTAAGGTTCTTTACCACTTTTAAGACTTATTCGGATCAAGACTGTGGACACTCTCCTTTCACACTTATGATCAGCAATGTTCTTGAAGTGAATTCTATGAGTCATCAAGGAAAAGTGACCATCTTCGAAGACATGCTTGTTGAATGCTACAGATTCAACTTGTGAATGGACATAGGGTCCTGTAAGACTCAGGGAAACATGGTGATGGAACAAGAGCGACAAAGCTATAAAGGAAAGGAAGAGGCTGCATAGAGCATGGAAGTCCGGAGGTGCTAGCAAGAAACCATATTTTGCTGCCAAGTGTAATGTAAAACCTGCCAAAAAACTGAAGAGCAAAACTTTGTGATGAGTGTAAAGTGAAATCTAAGGTAGCAAAACAGGCATCAGAGACAAATCAGGATGTTCTAGGTGAGAAATGCGTCTGGGATAACAACAGGTCTTGAGCCCTGAGATGACTCTAAGCATCAGGTATGGAAATCACATTATCAATAGTTGCTGAATAAAGAGTTTGAATGGGACAGGGGCAGCCTTTTGGCAGTTTACCCAATGAAAGTTCCTGGTAGACGAATAACAAGAGATTTGGTGATTAAGGCTATCAATAAGATGGAAAATGGCAAGGCAGTGGTTCTTACTGGCATAGTTGTAGAAATGTTGAAAGCATGTGGAGATGCCTGCATTGATAATGTCACTGACCTTGTGAATGTAATCATCTGAGATAACAAAGTCCCTGGTGACTGGCAGGTGAGCTCTGTGGTAAATTGTTTTAAGAGAAAGGGTGAGGCCATAAAGCATGGTAACTACTGTGGATTGAAGATGCTAGAACAGGTTATGAAAGTGGTAGAGAGAATAACCAATAGCCTGATAGGAGATTAGGTGTATATAGATGCTATCCACATTTGCATCATGCAGGGTTGTGGTACAACTGATACCATTTTTATTGCTAGGTAACTAAAGGAAATATCCATTGTGGGAAAAAGCTCTACTTTACTTTGTTGATGTAGAAAAGCCTTTGACAGGGTACTTCAAAATTTTGTATGGTGGGCAATGTGTAAGCTAGGTGTTGATGAATGGCTTATCAAGGTAGTACAGTCAATGTATCATAATGCAAAATCCACTGTGTAAGTAGATGGTGGATTCAATGGTGAGTTTGAGGTGACAGTAGGAGTTCTTCAGAGTTCCATGCTGAATCCACTGCTTTTCATAATTGTTCTTGAGTCTCTACTGCAGCAATTTCAAACTGGATGCCCGTGGGAGCTCTTGTATGCAGATGACTGTGTAATTATTGCAGAGAGCCTAGAAGAGTTGAAGTAGAAGCTAAAGATGGGGAAGCAGAACATGGAAGCCAAGGGGCTTAGAATTAACATGACAAAAACGAAGTGTATGGTAAGTAATGGTCCCAAGGTCTCCACTAGAGAGTGACAAATGGCATTGCTCCATTTGGAAGAAAGGTGTTGGTAGCACCTCCATTCTTCTGTAGTGGTTGCAACCACTAGGTCCATAAGAAATGCAGTGAGTTGAAGGGTACAGGTATCTACATTCTCATTGGAACCAGGCTTAGAATGTGTTATGGTTGATGGTGTCACTGTGGAGTTAGTTGAGAAGTTCTGTTGTTTAGGTGATATGCTTAGCTCCAATGGAGGTGCAGAGGAGAGAGTTATTGCTAGAATCAGATCAGGATGGAAGAAGTTCAGGGAGCTTCACTGTGTTCACAAGCAGAGGCTTCTCCCTATGTATAGGTAGGATATACCAGGCTCTTAGAAGTGTCCTTATGTATGGCTGTGAGACTTAGGCATTAAAAGAATCTAATTTATCAAGGTTGGAGTGAAATGATATAAGAATGGTTCGATGAATGTGTGGTGTAACTTTAAAAGATAGAAAATCCTCTGAGGAATTGAGAAGTCACTTAGTTTGAAAGTATCAAAGACATTATTCAAGAAAACAGATTACAGTCCTTTTAACATGTATAAAGGTGTGATTATGACAACTGGGTAAAGAAATGTAGGGACTTGGTAGTTGATGAATAGCGGAGAAGAGGTAGGCCTTGCAAGACAGGGTGTCAAGTGGTGGAGAGTGACCTACAGCAAATGGGGCTAGACTGTGAACTAGAGCAGAACAGGTTAGAGTGTATGTTATACATAGATGATGATGATGATGATGATTATGATGACATTATCAGTGGTTGCTAAATGAAGAGTTTGAATTGGACAGGTACTGCTTCTTGACAGTTGACCCAATAGAACACCCTGCTAGACAAGTGGCGGAGAGTGACCTACAGCAAATTGAGCTAGACTGTGAACTAGAGCAGAACAGGTTAGAGTGGAAGAGAGCCATTAGATAAAAGTGCCCAACCCATGAAAGCATGGAAAAGTGATGTTATACATAGATGATGATGATGATGACGATGATGATGGAAATGATGATGATGATGATGATGATGGTGGTGATAAAGAGTGAGATGATGATGATGGAAATGATGGTGATAATGATGATGGTGATGATGATGATGATGATGATGATGATGATGATGGAGACGATGATGATGATGATGATGATGATGGAGATGATGATGATGATGATGATGATCATGATGGAGATGATGATGATGATGATGATGTTAATGATGATGATATTGATGATGAATTAGAGTGTGGAAGTGTATCACAATAACAGTTTTTTATCGTACACATAACTGAAAATAAATATACTCAGTCGTCAGTGTGCAGGGACATGGTGTTTTAAGAAGTGAAGTTGTTGGTATCCATTTTGTTCCTGTTGCAGAGAATTTGTACAGGCCTTTAATTTTATCATTGTACCCTTTTCGAAATCAAACAAGACAAAACTGCATCTCAAGTAGTTGTTTGCCTCAGCTGGATATTGATATCGTGACAATGATACATACCCTAGCTGAGCGAGTGACGGAACTGTAAAATTTCCATGGCAGAAGTCAACTTGATGGACTAGAACAGATGGTTAGAGCAAACATGGTAATGTTACTTTTAGAGTTTTATTACACAAGCAGTACTGGTTAATTAAGTGACCAGTATATACATGCAGTCATGCTGTAATTATCAATAGAATTCCTTTCGACACAGTGGTGAGGCAGTTAGCTCCTGGTAACGTCTTTTCCTTGTAAAACAAAATTTTAAACCTTATAATGTGTATTATTCCACATGTATAAATGTTCTCCTCTTTGAATGCAGCTCCAAGCTTTGCTGAAATGACATTATGGAACAGTGCAATTATATAAGGGGTTCTGTTCCTATTAACTGTTAAGATATAAATGTACTTGATCCACATCACTGTCTCACTTAACTTGTAACTCACTCTTCTCTTGTTAAAGTGGAGCCAGGCTGAAATATGAAGTTTATTGTAATTAAATATATAAGGATAATTTCACATCCATTTGCATTAGGAAGCATTTGGACATCAGAAACGTTTTGCCAGTCCTGTAAACAAAAATTCTAGCAAAAGCGACATCCAAAACAAGAGCCAACCTTTTCCATTTTCAATAATTGCATATGGGTAAACTAATATTGATGTTTGTAAATTCGTATTAAGTGTTGTTTTATGCATATCTGTTATACTGTCGTGTGCTGTCATTTATTTGTCATTGCAAGCATATGATTACTTCCTGGATTATTCGAAAAGTTTGTTGGTGATAGGAAAGAAGAAAACTGTACGAAATAGCGAAGCTTTTTTCATCTCCTCACAGTACAAAATTGTCAGAATTGAAATCGAGAAGAAATCAATGAAACTTAACCCAACTGTGTTTTTAAAGTAGCCAATGAAAACTCTGACTGTCGGACAATCCCGATTGTTTTAGTAACAACTATATAAGACTTGTTTACTTAAGCATTTTACCTTTGATAATGTCCCAATGATGTAAGACGAAAGCGCTCAGGAAAAATGAGTTTTTATATTCAAACCATTGTTGTTTTGTTCTCAAGAATTATCCTTCGAAAGTTCTGACGACAAATAATTGCTGTGCGTCATCGAAAAGTGATGCAGGAATCATATCAAGTGTGAGTCGGACACACACTTTGTCATAAAAATGAAAGGGAAAGCACTGAAGGAAGAGTTAGGAAACTGCGAGTAGTAGGAAAAGAAACAACAATGATTGAACAACAAGGGGAATGTTTTTTGATGACATAGTAGTGCTGTTTTAACACTTTCTTTTCCTTTTCACAGATCTTTACTCCCTGCGAAATGGAAGATGTGCCAGACGGAGAAAATGGTTCCACTGAACCAGATAGTTCTACAAATGCAACCCCCTTAGCGAATCTTTTTAGTGTAAATTGGGACCCCCTGGTATCGACAGAAAAAGACATTGAGCCTCCATCGTGGTTCTGTCTTCAAAGAATCAAGAAGGACATTTCGACAATCTTTGCAGAGCCACCACCCTTAATTTGTGTCATGCCGGACCAGGATAATTTAACCAAGATTCACGCCATAATAATTGGACCAGAGGGTACGCCCTACGAAGGTGGATTTTTTTATTTTCTATTGAAATGCCCCTCGGATTACCCTATCGCATCACCAAAGGTGCGACTCATGACCACTGGTCAAGGCAGGGTCAGATTTAATCCAAATTTTTATAAAAATGGTAAAGTTTGTCTTAGTATACTTGGAACATGGTCTGGTCCTCCGTGGAGTGCTGCTCAGTCATTGTCAAGTGTTCTTATTTCGATTCAGTCGCTAATGAATGATAAGCCTTACCACAATGAGCCAGGCTTTCAGTTTGAAAGACGACCTGGGGATAGCAAACGATATAATGAATGTATCATTCATGAAACTTTGGATGTAGCTGTTTGTGATATGTTAGAAAACAGATCTCCAGCGTGCCCACCTGCCTTGGTGGAAATAATGGAACAGTCGTTTTTAGAATACTATGATCAGTATGTGTCTACGGCAAAGTCGCTTTTACATTTGGACAATAACCCTTTTCAGGACCCCTTTCGTGAAAACAAAGGAAAATTTGGCTTTGGACAAATACTAAAGAGACTGGAAAGAATCAAAGCGAGACTTGATAAAAAGCCGGCTACTATGGAGGAATAAATTAGTGTGTACACATGTTTGCTTCCTTTTCTCGGAGACAATCGAGTCGCGTCAGTGTAAAGTTTTGTTAAATAGTTTAAAATTGCTCTTGTTCGTGGATTCATTTGCTAAAGGTTTACGCCAGACACTGGTCACACAACCGTCGGAGGACTTGAACACCGCTGCAAATTATCGCGAAGATAGCATTGTTTGATCCTGCATTACCTCTAACAACCACGTGTCGGTATTTATGTAAAAACATAAGCAAATCAATGGTGCGAGTAACCCATTATTTGATATAATATTTATACATAAATAAAACTATTCATGGAGTTGATGAAAATTCTGCATTCAAGACCAAAAAATTCGGGTTGAGTGCATCAGACATAATTGCAACGAATGACGACGACATGTGCAATAAGGCGCTACTTTATTATATGCTGATGGTTTGATCAAGTTACACAGGAAAGAAAATTCCACGGGGACAGCTCCGACTTACTTGTTGACACCGTGAAGTTATCTTTTTCATACACTGACGGAATCCTATTATTGAGTGTTAAAATACAAATGTTGAAAAATTCATACAAAGCTTTGTTTTGGAAAGATTTCTGATTGACGATACCTTTAGCAACATATTGCCGTCGTGCTGCCTCATTTGCGTGGGAATGTTCGACGACAAGTATTGATTGCCTACGCAAATTCCGAGGGCTGGTAGAGCAGATATTTAGAAGGAGGCGGGTGAAATCTAAACGGAATCAAATAATTTGCTTTCGATCTTGCAATGTTTGTTCAGTTATTGTTGTTGTTGTTTAACAATTAGGAATCAGAGTATCTTTACTAGAAATTCCAGTATGTGCCCGTAAGTACCGGAAGGTTGTCAATGACGTCAGAGCACGTAAGCGTTAATTTTGCCTCTTCAGCGTTGTGCGTCGGTACACAAAATTTGCCGAGAGCAGCGTCAGGCTAAATGTTTTAGTGGAAAATGGAGCATTGTTGAAGCAGCTTTAGCATTTTACTATTTATCACAGCTTGAAAATCTGAGATTTGAAAACTTATTTCTGTTGGAAATCGAGAAAGGTGAAGTTAAGATTTTAGGGTGAATAGAAAACACTGGACTGTTGTGGCCTATCTCTAGCAGGCAATTATTGGCAGCATTTGTTTTTGCACAAGTTGCAACATGTGCCTTTGTACTAGTTTAGAGCCACCGTGGTCTAGTGGATAAGTTCCTTGCTCTCAAGGGGTCAAGGGGGTCAGGGTTTATATCCCGTAAGGGCCATTGGTGACGTCAGGAAGGACATCCGGTCTTAATGTGCTGTATACTCCAGTAGCAAGTCTCATGTACATAGGCACCAACAAACCCAATGAATGGGAAAAGAAGAAGTTTAGCGGACACCCCCCCCCCCCCTCCAAAAAAAACAAACAAACCAAAAACAAAACCAAACCGTGAACAAACTAGATGCAGCAGTAACTTTTACACTAGTTTGAGCAGTTGCCTTTGCATTACTTTGCAGCAGTTACTTTCTCACTCGTTGCAGCAATTACCTTTGCTTAATTGTCTTTATATATTCATTCAATTCTTGGTCTAAAAGGCCTGTTCCTAGAAAAGATCTTGCATCTCCCTGGAAAAAGAGGAGATATATAAGTGAAATATATAGAAATTATTACCTGTCGTGAATAGACAGCCCTTTTTAGAGAGACATGCCGTCGATAGGTGGAGAGGTGGAATTTAAAGCTATTGTTTTTCTCCCTGTAAGAAGTTAGTATGGAATTGCTTTGGTAAAGTTTGCATTTTAACCGTATTTCGTGAACTTGTTGGGCATGTATTCTTAGGTAATAGGAAAGTATACAAGTTAGAGAAGGCACTTTTGCCCATCTGTTATGTACAACTATTTAAGGTTTTTAAAATTGTTCTGTATGCTGTTCACTTTGTTGTAAATCCGATGTTCATATGTTAATGTTAGGGAATGTAAAAAACTTTGCAAATTGTGAAGTGCTGGAGTAACCAAAAGGAAATGTTTAGAGCAGAATGTTGTGGTACCTCTTGAGCCTCCAATAGAAAGGGGGATCGAATGGTAGAGATATGGAATATTTTGTTATATTTAATTAACGGATAGAGGTTGAAATAGTAGGGTGGTTGGGAAGAACATGATGGAATCTAGAATGATGGAATCTAGAATGTTTTCTCAAAATATTTCAAAATAATAACAGGAGCCAAAATTGGCTTTTTACAGATAGTGGACTGTGAATTTCCCTGTCTATAAATGATACGTGGAGATATACTCCAAAATTTATAAGCAGGAGTGGGGAGTGGGACAAGAATGGCCCGGATGGGAAAACGTCCGAAAAAGGATAAGCAGGAGGGGATACATCTTTTGGAGATACAAGGGTACATAGACATTCTCGTCTGCATCAATTCATTGCACGGTAGGTTCGCAGTGCTTACGAGAAGGTACTTGGTGTTGATATGACATATGTGCACTGGATTTATATACCTACGTGTAAAAAATGTCGCCAATTAGAAGAAAATCCTCTTTTAACTTAGCCTTACTTTTAGCCGACTGTTTCTTATAACAAACTGCAAGCATCGATAAAGTGACAGGATTGGCTAGCGCCTAGTCTTGGCCAACAAAGGGCGTTCATCGAAAGTAGCAACAGCAACAAGATAATATTTACTTTTGTGATGTCAGCGTACCTGTACAGTTCAACCCCAACCCCTTTCTGGTAATAGAAGTCACAGAGCAATCTAAATTTTACGTGAAACCTCGTTGAGTATAATCGCAAAAATGCTATCGAAAGAGTAACAATTACTCGTTAGTTTGTTTTTATTATTGATGTAGTGTGGTTTGTAAGTGTGGTACGAGTGCATACAGGGACATTGTTGTAGGAAATGGAAACAAAGGCAACTAACTAGGCAATTGCAGTTATTCTAGACCAGTTCTATAGCAAATAATCAATACGTGCATATTTGTCCTATAGAGAGCCGCCGTGGTGTAGTGGATAAGTTCCTGGCCTTCAGTATAAGAGGGTCAGGGTTCAAATCCCGGAGGGGCCACTGGTGACGTCAGGTAGGGCATCCGGTCTTAAAGTGCTCAATGCTCCTAACATGTCCCATGTACATGGGCACCGCCCTCGCCTATGCAAAGGGGGAGTACACGGCGTTAAAACCTGCATCATCATCATCATCAGAGAAATACGAACCATTGACTTTTTTGCTAGATTATCTGTTATTTTAAGTTTGAATGATGTACTTGCTCATTGTACTGGTTTATGTGCCTGGTGTCCCCGTTCTGTGTCCCCGCTCTGAAATTTGTATATGTAGCAGGCGACGCGGTAAAGGGATATGAGGTAAATCAAGAAGGCCCAGCTGGCAATTGGGTGTGTCTATTAGTTGGTTTTCCCACTCGGGTGTTCCTAACGGGGAGTTGTTCCTGAAGGACGCTCACTTACTCATTACTTATTGCATAGCATGTTCAGTACTTTTACTTTTGTGAAGTGTAGATCGATATTCCACTCACTGTTTATGAAGGGCCTTTGGTTGAGGGGTGCCATAGCAAGGTAGTTTTGACTTTAGGTTTATAGATCCAAATCTAGTTCTAGTCGTTGAAATCGTCGACAACAATGCTTGCGATTTCAGTTACCCTTTAAAGAGGTAAAGACGTTGTACCCTTTACTCATACTTATGTTTTAGAACAAGTAAGATTTCGGTGAAAACAGGGATGTGTCTGGCGTAAGCGTTAAAATACAGTTATGCCCACCCCTGCTGTTACGAGGTTCTCAGTAAGACCTCGACGTATTTTTTAATGTTGGAGTGGGTAGAGTTGCCACAGTCTTGATGCTCATCGTATTGTTTTTCTCAAATCGCTTACTTCAGTGCAGTATCTTCACTAATGAACTACTTGTACATTTTCAACAGACGTACGACCGTTATTCACTTTAAATCTTGTAAATTTTATGCCACCAATGCATTAAAAGAAGCTGATTACAGCCACTATACATGTTTCTCGTTATAATGATTTATTTTATGATACCATAAATGACGAGAGGTAATCATATAATAAGAATTGATAGATTTATCCCGTTTCAACATATGGTAAATTGTTTTTCTTGAGGTCGACTGGTTTCAAACAGGGGTATGTATGTTTTGTGTTTTTGTTAGAGATGTGATTTATCAAGAAACGGCTCCATTTTCCGCTCTAGCCAAGTGGCTTTGGATGGTTGACGTATATCAGGCTCATGGTTTGGTGCAGGTTGTTTAAGTTTGATTAAGTCATGGCACTATCCTCATCAGCAATGCCCTCAATATTCACAAGAGGTGGAGGCGCCACTCGGGGCTCATAAGTCCATTTGGGATAAATCCGTTTGAACAAACTGAGGCAGACTGTATCCAGGGCCTTGATCTGTGCGTCAAAGATGCATTTCATGTGCCCGTGTATACCTGGAATTGGCGACGAGGAACAGGTTTGTCAGATAATAAAGTATAAGAATTCCCCCTAAATGTATGTTCTGTGGAATCTCTTACACCACCAACACATTAGCCTACCACACTTCAACCTACGACACTTTATCCCACCACACATTAATCCACCATACATTGCCCCACCACACTTTACCCTACCAGACATTAACCCACTACATATTAACCCACCGCATATTGACGCACCACACATAAACCCACCACACATCAACAAATATAATACGATTTTAAAAATTCGATCCTCTCACGAAATCAATAAATTTTTTGTGATCTTATCGATTCAGTTTTAGTATTATTTCTTACCCAAAATAGGTTTATGATATTTTTTGTACTAATTCTTTGTTAAATGTTACGAACATCCATCACTTTTAATTTGTATAAGTTCATAAAAATTACATGTGATATCCTCGTTATTCAAAATTCACTGCTTGAATTTCCCATTTTGTCAAACTTCTTGCATGTTCTGCGGCGGGTGGGTCTCTCTTCAGAGTTAAATTGTAGTCAGCAATCATGACTGTATCCCAATCTTTCTTAATATCTGTTCCCCTTCTCTTTCATGTCCTCTTGGAATCTCTCTCCCTGTTCCTCGCCCATTGACACTATATTCTCATGAAAGGGATGCAAATATGAAAATAGGTTCTGTATTACGATGTACATGTTACATTCGAGATCTCTGAAACCAGTCAACATATTGACGAGAAGCTCTGCACTAGTTCTAGCCTTGCTGTTGCCACTGTGAATGTAGGCCTGCCTATGTCCGGTTGTTCCAGGACTAATTCCAGCCAGTATACGACATCAGCTGTTAAATTTTTTGCATTTGTGACATTTTGACACATTAAGGATGAGACAGTTTGCTAGGTCTACTATTTACTAGCCGCACCTTATGATGATATTGAGCAATTGTTGCAAACTTGGAGTTCGGTTTTTAAACATCAAGATAAATCATCCAGATCAGCGAACATCTTCCTGAACTCTTCCTGAAACGTTATGTAGTAGCCTGAATATTGGTCATTCAATTTACTATGTACAAACTTGTATAGTTTTACTTGCTGTTTACTCCAAGTATCCATGCGTACGTCCAACCAGTCCTTTATAAGCAAAGGCTACAACGTACGTACTAGAGCAACTCTTTTTTCATTTGGAGTACCTCTTACACCATTGCCTGAAATAATAAACTGATCTTTCACTTTAATGAGCTCGAAAAATTGTAAAGAGAGAGTTTTGCTCATTTCCGTTAGGTTTGATGAGATTTTACAATGAATAGAGGTACCGACTGCCTTCTGAGTCCATATAAACAAAAGATCCAAAATTTGAACTTTAAAAACTTTCTCTGCCAGAACTTTCAATTCGATACCGGCAAGCACCATTTGATTCTGGCTTCCTACAAAATAGTATTCTGGATGGTTGCGAAACATGAAGAAATTTTTTGTTCCATCGCTCGCTCATATTGCAGATGGGAAGTAGCCAAAGGAAGCCGCACAGTTTCAACGTTCTGGAAATACAGAATGGTTTACTTTAACAACTTACAAGCATGTTGTCCGAGCAAGCACGATAAATCTGAACAGAGAGTCGCCCTGGATCACCACAGTTCTGGTTCAGATATAAAATTCTCATAGTCTTTATTTTGTAGTCCCAACACGTTTATCTATCGTGAGGTGAGAAACTGACCTATTACGGCAATGGGCTAGATCAGACTTGGACTGATTATTGAATCATCGAAACCTGCCCCATCATCTATAGTGGATCAGAACAAGGACGTCAATGCCACGAGCCAAAAAAATTTCCCGCATTCCATTCCCCATACTCAGTATGAGCGTAGCACACCATGGGGATCTGACAACTTGAGCAAAAGAGTGATGACCAGCTCATTGTTCGTAACTTCGACTGGCGAGGTAATCTTATGAACTGCAAAGCTTAGATATCATAAAATTTCTAAGATACTTTTATATGTACTGCTTACATCCTGTCTGATTTCCTGGGTAAACCCTCAATGCGAAATGTCAAGAGTTGTGCAAAAACATTTGGATGATTGGTATTTGAGGTCTTCTTTACAAAAAGTATGATTTGAAGATATGAAATCTTTGAAACAAGACATGTTAATTTTGCGTAAACACTTCAGATTGTCTAAAACAGAAAGTAAGAACAGCTATTTTGGTAATTAAGAAAACGTAACAAAAACAAGTAGTTAATCCAAGTAGACTGTTACATTACTGTCTTTATAAAATCTAAACACTACTTTTCCACCGTTCAACTTTGGTCGAAAGATGTATGATTGCTCAGTAAATCAGAATTTGAACGTCAATGCATATATGAAGTATAAGCGTTTGAGACTGGATTACTTTGCTAATTGTAATCTATTTCAACTGATTATATTCCTGGCATTTCGTAGAGGAACGTTAATGCTGAATTGTTACCTAAAAACTCAACCCAAAAAAGTGTGGGAAGCAGATGTAAATTATTAGAAATCAGTTGTTTCTTTTTCTTTTGTTGCAAGCAAAGCATTTCCTTCTCAATAAGAATTTAGAATAAGAGAGCCCCTAAAAATGCTACATTTTCGGAATTTTCGGATGCATCATACCTATCATGTCTCAAATTTTAAAGCAACTTGTCAAAGCATTGCATAAAACGTAACTCATTATAGAAGGTGGGTAATCCAATTAGGGTTGCTAAAGTAGAAATTTCGAAATTAGGAGCAGATTATTTGAAAATGAAATATACAAAGAATAATGAGTGAATCAAGAAGGCGCAAATAGAGAAGAGAGTAAGCAGCTACAAAGAAGAGAGAAATTCTCTCCTTTAGTCAATGGTCGTGTCAACGTAGATGCAAGCAAGCCTTCAACTCTGGCTTTCCTTCAGCAGCGAAAAAATTTTTTCGCCTTTTACGAAAGGTTTCCGTGGAGGAGAGCATGCTAAAGAGTCTATAGACCAAATTTTTGCTATCCTGCCCTCAAACGAGGCTTATTCCTCTCTGCTAATCAGGAGGTACAATGAGAGATCGCTAGAGCCGTTTTCTGTTTGTTTCAGCTTCTTTTAGCATTATGGAAAGCTAAGGTGCGACGCCTTGCATTTGACCAGAATAATGTAAAAGAGGGATCGGCAAAGTGAAACTCTCCTACGCATAACAGCTTTACAGGTGTGTTATTATTGCTGAGTATTGAGTACTGACAAGACCAAACAACTGTTTGCACTAAGAAGAAACTATTTCTACAAGTGAATCAAAGCAAGGCTAAAAATCAAACTCGAAAAAACTGGTTGGTCGTTCCAAGCTTTTTGAACTAAGTGAAAACTAAGACTATAGGTTGCGTTAATGGGGCCTTAGCCTCAGTTGCGTGGGTTTTGTTCTGCAAATGGCTCTTCGTCCATTCCTCTCAGTAACTGCATCGTTACGTTCAGTTGTCTACAAACAATAAGTAATTTCATCCAGGTCGGGATTTTAGTCTTCCTGCGATTCAAACATTTGAAAGTCGGTTGAGTATTATTGGGTCTAAAACAATATTTCTGTCTCGTAGCCTCATTTCCCACACAGAAAACGAAAATGAATTCTGCTATATTATTATGCGCTTTACAACATTTTCTAGTGTATAGAACTTTGATTGGGAATGTGTAATATCAACAAAACCTATACCTGTCTTCTAGCAGTAAACGCAGAAGTGCGAGCTCTAGCAATTGTGAAAAACAAGAATGTTACAGAGCCTTTATTGCGTAGATTCTATCTATGTCTAAACTATTTCAATGTAACAATCAACTAATCCTACAAGATTAGAAGAGCCCGTTTAGCTCAGTCGGTAGAGCATCAGGCTTTTAACCTGAGGGTCATGGGTTCGAGTCCCATAGCGGGTGCCTTGAATTTTGCTTTCTCTCTCAACGTTTCATTCTTTCGCCCCAGTTGGATTTTTGTGTCTCCCTAAGCTTCCTGTGCGCTGTCTGCGGGTTTTGCAAAAAAAGTGCAAACAGAACTCAGACTGCTATTATATTCAAAGCCAAAGACCTCATGTTTTTCATGAAAACACGAAACACGTATCCGATAGAACACTTTCTTGTTAAGACAGATGAGTACCAACGGGAGTCAGATAAACCAAGATCTCGGGCAATAAATCTCGATAAAAGTAAAGAACAACTTCCAACAACGCCTACATACGAAGCCAGATGACTCGACCCGACCTGATATTGCCACAATTTAATGGTAGCGTCATCACCATACCAGGCAGGCAGTTAGAAAAGGCTATGATAGCTATAAGCTTCTTTCTCTGAGACTCTCATTCTCAAAATGTCCTAAAGTAATGCAGTTTAAAGTGCATGTATTAAACAGAAACCAACTGTCGAGACTAAATCATATCTTTCAACATTACTTTAGTACTTCGTAACAGAATTCTTTAAACTGTGTCTCATTGCTCTCTTAAAACATCTTCACAAACAGTCGTAAGCTTGACTTATGCGTACATCTTATATTCAATACATGAAAGTAAATACTTCATAGCTTCCAGGCGAAAGTCGTATTTCACAGGATTATGGTGGCATTTCAGTCTCATTAGACTGAGTTCACACAAACACAATAACCCGTCAGTACAAACGACATTCATGCGAGGGTAGTTTCTCCGACAAAGCTTTTTTAAATGAGGTAAGAAGCCACAAGAATCCATCTCAGAGTGTATTTATATACCCTAAAATGTCATCAAAACAGCATAGTGCCTACCATAATTATGCTCATTAGTCAAAGTGATCCTTCCATTGACCCCGTAAACATAACGGGTGGGAAACTCAAAAACTATCCAAACACGTGTTGTGTTTGTCACGACATTACTCATAGTTCTCCTCGAATTAGTACAATATTGCTAGGAAACAGATAAAAAACAATTTCATTTGATCCCGGAAAATAGTTAAGCTTTGCTGCCAATGCCGATCTTAGAAACTTCCTTGTATATCGACTTACAAACATTTTACGAAAAAAAATTAGGGATGCATGTGACCATCGACGTCTTTCAAAGTGACCTATTTATCCTTATTCAAGGTCACTGTATGGTGACCTAGGCACGATAATCAGGTATCCCTTTTGAATTTATCATGATAGTATTCAAATACGTTGAGAAATAAGGAAAGATGTGCATTTACCCATAGATTTCTACCTTCACAAGTACTGTAAGACTAATGAATATGAGTGAATTGTTTTCTAGGTTGTTGCAAAAAGAAGGATTTTTACCAGTATTTCTAACGCAAATGCGGCCAGGCCCAAATCCAAAATTTTAGACTTTGTTGTAACAACGCTTTGTACTTCATCTAGTAAGAATGGGAAATGTTGTAATGATCACTACTAGCAGCTTTTATGAGACTCATCTTGAAAACGAAGTTCATTGCTGCTTAACCCCTTTAAATATACTTAAAACTGATTTAAGTGAAATTTTAAAAATCTAATTGCTTTTATCAATTGACAGAGCACAAGGTAGTTTCCTTGTATGGATTGATAGCCTGCAATGAAACTGTACAGCGCTCCCTCTCGCAGCTGTACAATCTCCCTACTTCCTGAATTTTCGCATAGCATCAATCTCTATAAAAGTAGAGTGGGGCAACCTTTTTTATGTCGATCCACCTGATATACAACAATCCGAAGGCACACCCACAGATCATCTCATCCATGAATGGCAAGTGCAAATACTTATTATTTTCTTTTTAACGAATTTCATCCTCTAGCTCTCGAACGAGTACTGAACAATTTTCCGTCGATCTATCTATAACTATCTTATGGAAGTACCATTCCAGTAGACATTTCCCGTTACGGTGGATCCGCTTTACACCCAATGTGGCAACTACAAAATGAAAGACACCAGATTTTAACGCATCTGACTGGATTTGACAATTTAGGAAACTTTGAAATACCTTTTGAAACCTATACGATGACTTGGATGCTAAAAAACGACAAAAAAAAAGATGGGAATAATTTTGCATAACTCTTTGCACCAGGGCCTCTGTTGCACTTGCTCTTATTCACTTATTCAACATTACTGGATATTTTCAACCAAGGTACTTGCATCCCCTTCTTACAGAACCACCTTTGAAAGTATCTAAACGTTTCTCAGTGTATACTATATGAAATGGTACACCTTCTTCTTTCATTTTCCAATATTAATCGCATTTATCAACTTCAGTGTTTGTAATCCTATTGGTGTTCTTGAAAAGCTTAGTTTTATCTCTACGTTGAACCTAATGTAGGTTCAAGTTTGGTAATGTAGGTTTGTCCGTCCTCCCCCACCCCCGATCATAATATCACAACCTAGATCAAAGGTTATTTACCTTTACATACTGTCAATGGAGCGACAGGATTCCACTCTGCATTATCGATATCGTATTTTTCCACGGTGCGTAAATCCTGAAACTCGTTGTTTATTCCACCAATAGCATAAAGGATCCCGTCCAATGTCACCACTGCAACGTGTTTCCTCGGCATTGTCATTGGTGTGAGAGAAGTCCAGGTTCCAGTTCCAAAGTTAAAGCATTCTCCGCTATTTAGGGCCTGCTGATTTGCTTTGGAGGAAAACGTAAAATATGATATGATAACAACTATAAGACGGACAAAGGGACCATATACTTTAGATAAAAATAGTTTAATAGTTTTTCTGGAGGGGGGAAAGCAATGCTTAAGTAGAAGGTTTAAGGCAGGACTTAGCGAGAGGTCTTTTCAAAACGAATTTGGAACACTTTACTTCAAAAAAGTGGCCAAATGCTTATCCTAACATCAACGAACTGTACATGATCAAAACCAGACACTCTTTAACCCTTCGTAGCTCAGTAGAAAGGGCATGGTTGACTGATACCCCTAGCTGCCTACGCAAGTGAATGGCAATTCAATGGAGTCAAAGATACGTCAAACCTAGCGGATAGACTGCTCAGACTGACTGTTCTATGGAAAGCAGAATATACTTAGAAAGACACACTATTACTATATCATCACAAGCAAAAGTTTCGGTTAGCTGGTGTCATCTATTATTGAAATTGCGAGAATATAAGTCCTATCTATTGTTTATTCACATCAAAGTAACAGAATGGCCTTAGCATTGATGATGGAAAAAGAAGATATATCGAAGGGCGAAATCACTCGTGGCAGCAAGAGATTAACTAGTAGAGAACCTTGAGCTGTTTTTCCAATCATACAATTTTTTGTTGATTTTTTAATCTACTGCATCTATTCTATTTAAGTCGGTAATTATTATCCCATCTTATGTCTATTATAAGTAAAAGGATCAGGAAGCACTTTGAATGAATGATTAAAGCAAATCATGGCTACGATGAAGACAACCTGCTATAGAGTCGATGTATGGATTGTATAGGAACATCATTTTATCATTTCAAAGGGAAGCCTTCAGCTGTGTGGTCAAAGAGCTTGCTTTGAAAGACCGACCAGCTTCGATCCAATCTCTGGAAAGCTTTGACAACGTCAGAAATACCCTGATCACGTGGAAGATATAGGGGTGACAGAAACTCTAGAAGCCAGGTCGTGGCTGTTTTCAGATAGTTCAGCCTTGTCGCATCTGAAGCCCAAGAGTGAAAGTTCTGAGACATCAATTTCTATGGGGTTGTTAGGGCTGTTTTAACAGCAAATTGAATACTTTATTGCTGGGAACGCCTGTTATTTTCTGAATATAATCACATCCTTCCATTCTGACGTTTTACAAATTGGGGCAATCTCCAATTATTCCGTGAGAAGAGGCCATTGCCAAAAGGCTTCCTCCTAAATACCGTACAGGCAGCGCTTAAACATTCGTGTCAGGATATTTCCGTACCGACCTGGCCATGAATAAAACAGAAGTTGCTTGAGCGCTTTACATGTCGACCGACCGCTAAATATTACAATGACTGATAAAACTCAGGACTTTCATCAACAGGAAAAACAAGAGTTTTTCAACAAAGTCGGTTCGTTGGTGTTTGAAACTCGAGTTTACTTGGCAGTTGTTTATAGGTCTACTTGTGTTTTCTAATATTTCCGTTTACTTAGCACTTGCACTTACTTAGCACGATATAATGTCTGTTGACCAGTTATTGGTCTGAAAAGGGCATAATAGTATAAAATGTATTAGTAGCACCAATTCATTCTTTTTCAGAGCTTTTCACTTTCTCATTTCACTTTCACATTTTCTGTAAAACACAATAGTGATAATTCCCTGATATGATCGATAGGGTTGATGGGGTAGAAAATTTTATCTACTAGAAAGGGAACAATTGATTTTATCTCATCTAGCGTAAACCAGAGATTATGAGCTTCATAATCTCTGCTTAAACTAAGAAGGTCTTGTTCCAGACAGATACTTCCCCTTAGAGCGACATGTCCCAGGCTCATAATAAATTTGGAGAAATATGGTTCTTCAAACGTTTTGCGTCATATCCGTCCAAGAAAGATCACATTGGTGCAACTTGAAACCAGTACGAAGCTATTCGTGGCCACATTATGTTGGATATGAAGGAAAGTCACCGCATCGCCTTTGT
Organism: Carybdea cf. marsupialis auct. non (Linnaeus, 1758); assembly: GCA_010016065.2. Taxonomy (NCBI): domain Eukaryota; kingdom Metazoa; phylum Cnidaria; class Cubozoa; order Carybdeida; family Carybdeidae; genus Carybdea; species Carybdea cf. marsupialis auct. non (Linnaeus, 1758). Next base: position 29,602 of record JAAAKL020000530.1, read on the forward strand.
AACTTTTTTACAGGAATTGTAAAAGAAAAGAAAAGCGCACTTATCAGATGCTGCAGGCTATGAACACGGCTCCAAATTACGGTACGTTCTGAGGCCCATACTGGTCAAAAATCAGTATGATTCTGGGGTCATATCTGTCCGGAATAGTCTCATTATGTTGTTAGTAAAGACAGTTTAAAAAACGAAATTGAATTTACAGACCAACGACCGAGTCTGGTTGTACCACAAGCAGAAGTTAAAGTCGAGCGGTGGAAAGTTATTGGTAAGAGAAGAAAATTAAATTTTTTATTGCCTCCAGACAAAAAAGTACTCAAGAACCCATGCTGTGCGTATTCGCTTTCATTTGGTCTGCAGTGTCATAAAGACGTTTAGTAACCATTTTTTCGATCTGCTGACACAAACTGGCTTGAAACAGGGCCTCCCCTACCTAGAGGGATAACCTTACTAAAAGATCAAAACGTGGCCATTTTGGTGTAAATATCACGGAATGCTTAAAATATGCATACAATTGTGTGACGTTCTTCCCTCGACTATAAAGCAGAGCGTGGGAAAAGGGTTGATCATAGTTAACGAATGATTTGTTTACTGGAACGAATAGAGTAGAGATTTATGTCACCGTCTATGTAATTTTACAAAGAGCGTAGTGAATGCAGAAATTAAGAATCAGTTTAGTTTCATTTCAAATGTGGATTTTACACGATGGGTGGGTGGGGGTGTTTAACAATCGCTTCCTTTTAACCACAAATGCCACTGTCGTCATATCGATATTAAAAAGAAATGGTCCTTTGTCTAGAGATTGGCGTCTATTTCCAATTTAGGTTATGATATTTTTTTTATTAGTTGTTATGTAGCATTACCGAAAGATAGAATGGATGCATAACCTGGAGGACAAAACGACTTCTCTTGAAGTAGGCCCATGCTAGTATGAGATATTAATAGGGGGGAATATTTACCATCCTATTGAAAATAAAGTGCTGTGTTCTTTAGAAAGTATCGTCAAAAGATAGGGAGGAATGAAAATATTATGCTGGGCAAACTGACAAGACAGAATGCCGTTCAACCCACAAAACAGCGAAAACAAAGCTGCAGTTGGTGGAAATGGCAAACAAACGTAGTTTTGCTGAATGAGGGACCTGTGTCACACAGGTGGCATGTACTTGGCCAAAAATGCACTGGTAAAGTTGAAATGGCAGCCTATGACTAACGTAGACTTTAGCTATCCGCATTCTAAGGCTAGAAATCTAACTTCTCAAGTGTTGTTAAAACCCTTTTAAATATGATTCATGAGCAAAAATCTGCGCTTCTATCTGAGACAGCCCTTGTTTCCCGAGGTGCTCTAGTAACAGGAAATTAGGGAGTGTCAACATAGGCAAGTTTGAGTTTCGAAAACAACTCTAGTTTGCGAGCTACTAGATCATACATACATCTGTACAGCTAGTATACTGCGGCAAATGCTCTTGGTATTTGATAATATGTTTGTGGGAATGAGTTGGCAGATGGAAGTACTAGTAACACGTGAGTGCGATTTAACAATTTAACAAGTATTCACTTTAATTCTCTCCTCATCAGGGTCGTGGTCTACCTTCTGAAACTTCGGGGGGGGGGGGGGGGGGGGGGGGCAACCAAATTAATCAAGAACCACATCCTATTTTGAAACGGTTACAACTCCCAAACTTTCAGCTGCAATTATTGCTAACTCTATCTTAGACAGCAGGAATCTTAAAAATAGCTACGTTATAGTTCCTTTCATTGGCCTCCAACCCAGCTCTCTCTTCCAATAACAGTTCTCCCTCAAAATTCCGTCATAAGAACAAGGTTCATGACTTCAAAGTACCGTAGATTCTCCATTAAAACAAACCTTAGTGCTGATGTCAGAATAGGTCAAATTGCGAGATTGCCATTTCCGATCAGTTAGAGGTTACAGGAGATGCTTCACCATCCACCCTCGCAGTCAAGAAACTGTTACTCCTTGTCGCTCTTTGTTCCCTAATAGTAGTAAGAGGTAATCGAAAGGAAGGGAAGGCATGCATTGGACTTTTCAGAGATGCACACATGTTCAAGCAATCCTGAGAGTATAGTCAAACTTCTTTCTTTCTCTCCCCCCCCCCCCCCACCACAACCCCTACGAAAAGGTAACGGGGAATATTTGGATGATGCGGTACCATACTGAGAAATGGTTTTAAAATGATGGAGAAATTCAAAGTACCTAACAATTTTAATACTTCCTTTCTTCCCCCGACACTCGCCCTGACACACAATTTCAATTACGTTTCACTGGCTGTGTGCGAAGTTCAACTGCTATGAGCGAATAGGGTCCATATTACAGGTGCCATTTCAAGAATATCCTAAAGGCGACGTCACGGCCAGCAGAACATAAAAAACATTTATTGCAAGGAATTGATTAATCACGTACGTACCACCCTGAGGTCTGTGGTCACGTAGGTTATTAAAATTAATGGATGTTGTTGTAAATAAAAGCACGTGGGCACACTATCTGATGATAGTAAGAGTATTTTTAACCTGAACAGGCAAGTAACTTCATATGATATCAAGTTCCTAGAAATCTGAAGCGCCTAATTACAACAAAGTGGAAGTAAAACATAAACTTTAGAGTTACATCTACACATCTAATCTCATTTAATCAACACAAAAATCTCGATCTGGCGCACAAAAATGTTCTGGCTACGAAAAGGGAAGGAGGAAGGGGGGCCATATTGCAACAGAAATACAAAAAATATCTTCTTACCTTCGCCACCAACAACAAACAAAAGTCGATTCAAGGACCGTCTTGGAACATGTTGAATAGCACTTGACTCGATCCTCCTCTCAGGCAATAAATGATGATCAAGAGCCTTCAACACCAACTGTCGACAGTCGCTTGCATCCATCACAAGAGCTTCACTCATAACACGGTCAACTAGATATTTCCTACTCAACAAGGCCAGACGAACATGAACCAGCAACGAGCTCAAGTATTGCTTTCTGTTTTCCACGTCACATTTCGTCCAGTTCATGACTGCCTCGTACACTTCTGCTTCAGAGGATACATTTAAATTATCGCTTTTCAATATGTTACCAAGCTGACATGAAGACAGTTGCAAAAAGGCTGAATTTTTTATCAACGCTCTAAAATTTTTAGTCACGTATGTCCCTGCTAGCGTATGAAGGTTAGAACAGTGGATACTCTCTGCAACAGTAGATATGTCGATGCAGTTCTCCAAATTTAAGTTATCGCTAAGATAACTAATGCAGTCTTTTTCTACTTCCTCAAAACAGAGCATGTTCGCAGCCTCGAGTAGGTTCCAGATGGATTCTAAATCTAAGTTTAACTCTTCATCATACGCATAATTTATAAGGATCTCTAACGATGAAGAGTCTATTGATTTCAAGTTGATCATCGATTGGTTCTTTTCTACCATTTCATTTTTAAACATTGCACTGAAATACGGGCTAACCGATGCCAGAACCAATTTATGAGCAGGGAATCTCCTCCCGTCATCACAGATAAGTTCCACATCACAAAACAAACCCTCCAGACGGAAGTCGTCCATTTGCTGTAAGGTCTTTCTCGATCTAGAACAGCTGTCTGGATTTATCCTGGGCTGTTTTAGAGCAATCATGTCACCGTTTTCATGTTTCGTGAAATCGATCGATGGAGCCATACCGCTATCCTCTCTAAAACGACTCAGAATCAAGAAGCTTAGATCGTAAAACCCGTCTCCATCTATTGATACTTTTCCATATCCTTTTTTCAATTTCTTGATTGAAAGCTCAATCCAATAAAAATGTTACAACCAACGAGATAAGACTCTCATAGAATAGTTAAAAAAACATTAGGAGAAAATCCAATGTTCAATTATGATGATTAAGTTATAATCAGTTTAAATGTTTCAAGCGGTTGCAGAAATCCGGGCTTCAAGCATTCATGTCAATATGGTAACTTGAATGTTTACATCGTTAAACCAACTTCCAGATGATAAAGGCTGGTCCTCTGGTATCAATACCGCACTCTCAATTTATTCTGTCCCGAGCTTAGGAAGTATCCTAACATTAAGGAAGAAAGAAATTAACGATGAAAGCAATAGATCTTCCACTATTTTACAGCTTTTTCAACACAAAGAGGCTGCTAGTACGCCTATAATTCGCAACAACTAACGTACTACTGGCCAGCTGTGAGTGATTTGATTTTCAGCGTGGAATGCCCAGGGAATCCTCTAACTTGCTGTAACGAGAACAAAGGAATTGTTTAGACGGGTACAAACCACTCAAAACAATCGGATGTTGTCAAGATACAGAGGCCCGATAGACTTGTGAGGACTGCTGCTAGTGTTTACTATCATCAAGTGAAGTTTTCAATCAAAACTTCCTGATTCTGGTCTGTAAATGTAGCTATTATCATGTGTTATATTATGATGTTCTGGTAAAAGACAATAATAGACCATGTGCTCATTACTGCAGTGGCAGATATAGTCTGCAACACCTGTCCCTTTGTCCTTCATCAGCTCGTTTCGTATGTTAACTGACTATAGAAAAGAAATTTGGAGAATCAGGTACTAGCGTTCGAGTTCGTTTGCGATATATCTCAACAAACTTCAAACAACGAAAGTGAGTCTGTAGCGTACAAAAATAAAGTTTACAAAGAGCTTTTTTATGGATAACGATTATATTTAACATCTAATCTTATAAAGGATTTAAGAACAAAATTGAGACTGCTTCTGTCTAAAGTACCCAGCATACAAATGAAAAGTGCTTTTCTGACTTCTATCTCACACCTGGCCTACCTCGCGTTTGTGTTATATATAGAGGGTACATAAATAGGCCCAATCACAATTTCATAGTGAAGGGTGCATAAATAGGCCTAAATGAGTTGCTTTCGAAAAGACAAAGAACACTTCAGTCTGAGAATGGCCAAATATTCAAGGATAGCTAGCCTTACTCGAAAGTTACTGGTATGCTTTAAAATGCGTATGTGTGTTGTGTAATGGACGTAAGGGACCATTTAACTTAGGGGTGGGGGCGACAATTTTTTTTTACATTGAAATATTTGGGCAAATTTGAATTTTGCAGTTTAAAGTTAGACTTTTTCAAAGTAGCTGAATACCGGTATCCAGTGCACTTTTTACCTACCTTTTGCCTGGTCTTTATAAGCACGGGGTTTTTCAGATACTCATGCATTTCACCCCACGGGCAGGTGGTTTTGCCTTCTTTATGTCAGAGCATGTGAAAGAACTAGAACATCCCACGCGTATAATCGAAATTGACGCCTCTCACTCTGCTGATACATTGCTTTGATTACATTTCCTGACATTATCAAACAATCGATCCTTATGTTCACATGCGCTTAATTCAAACATGTCAAATACGGACAAACTCTTATCTCTGATTGCTAAATCATCCTCCGTGTAAAAAGTGAAACCCAAACTACTTTTGAGAGGCGTTGAATGCCTAAAATGAATGCTAAAATGAATGCCTCTCTCATATAGGCCTACTGAGTGTCCTGTATGATTTGCTCATGTTTTGAGGAGTCTGTAAAAATTGAATTATTTCCTTGAGGATTTAAGGTCTCGTTAGATCACTTACAAAACTACTTTCAATCTACAGATGACGTTTGAGAGAGGCTGGATCGCAGACTTTTAACAGGTTTGTAACTACTGTCTTTGTAAAAGTCTGCCTTGGTGTCATCCACCTTGCTAATCAATTACAGCAGCCCCAAAGGTATTTGTTACCACGTGTCTCCAGTAAATACACTTAGTATAACTTAATCAGCTCGTTGCGTTTCTTACGCGTTGCTTTGCGTTATGTTTTATACGAACTTGTATATATATATGCTACTATAAAAGACATTATATATATATAAATATGTATTTAAATTCTAAAAAGCAACCAGATCCATTGCAAAGATATATAGAACGAAAAATAAAACATCAACTAGTACAGTTAGCTACCTCATATCTCATCTGATACCTCGTCTTTTGGTGTCTTTCTCTCTCTACATGTATACCTTACCTTACCGGATCGGGCGAACTGCCCTGGTACATGTATACGTGTATATACATAAAACTCGTTCAGCATGGAGTGCTTGAGGCGCTGGCCCGGATCGAACCCAGGATCTCCCACACCGAAAACGAAGACTTTACCATTGCACTATATAGTGCGATAGTATAGTCGACAATCAGGGTAGTCGATCCCAAATTCTCACCACCACAAGAAACCTTATTTTTTGTTTCGCTGTTAGCTTCATCAATGCTAATTCATTTATATAAGTACTCAGGCAGACACACAAGCAGTCATGAACTACATAGTATAGAACTCATTAAACAACATGAAATGCTTGAGGCGCTGGTGGGGATCGAACCCAGGATCTCCCTTATTGAAGACGAAGACTTTACCATTGTAATAAATAAAGCAATAGTAAAGTCTATAATACTTGTAGTTGATCCCGAATTCTCACCACTACCAGCCACCTTATTTTTTGTTTAGCTGTTAGCTTCATTAGTGCCATTTAATTTGTATAAGTACTCAAGCACTTCATGTTTGATGAGTTCTATACTATGTAGTTCATGACTGCTTGTGTGTCTACCTGAGTAATACACGTATATGTGCTAATATTGAATTCATAACTGGATGGCGTTCCAAGTCGCTGCGTAAAGGTCGTAACGTAGGTACTTACCGATTGACGCCCATCCTAGAACACATTACCGTTTTGATTGAAGGTCCTTTTAAGTAAGCCAACTGTTTGTCAGTTTCTAGTCTTTCAGATCACATGGGCACATATCAATTACATTGAATAGACAGTGTAAATATAATTGTACCAACACTTACTTGTTAGCATTCACTTAAAACACGAGCAGGCCATTTCCATTTGACATTAGCTCCTTTCAAGATTAGGTTCTATATTTACGTTTATGAACTGCAGCGGCTTGTCCCTTGTTTCCTTGCCCACCTATTCATCTATTCCTGCCAATACAAAGTCTGTTGTAGACCAAACTAGACCATATTAGACCAAAAAAAATTTCGTACCACACTTAAAGTGTAGTTCATTGAGAGATGTTAAGAAACATTTTCGATAAACCAACAGAAAGTTTGAATTGAAGTTTTATTATTATATTAGTCCGTAAAATAGGAGTAGATTCGAGTTTTGTTATGCACTTCTATCACACATTATTGTCTTAAACAAACCCCAAACATTTACTAACAGTGCATTAATTATGAGGTTCATTGGGCGCCATCAAGAAACAACATCTCTCCAAAGCGTTGCTCTCAACCTGCTTTTCTCAAACAAATAGATAATAAGGACCAGTGGAACTTATACATATTCAGTCTATTATGAACATAAAAACAGACAGTACACTCGAAAAAACATCACACGATAATGAGAGACCTGTCTCATATCTGGTCAGAATAAACTATTGAAAGGCATTTTGGCAGCCCAGAATGAACTGACGACGCTTCTTACAAAGTCGGTGTCATCGTCATAACAAACCTTGATGTGTGACATAATTCGTAAACAGTTAAATATGATAACTTTAACCAGGAAATAATGCTGAATAAATGAAGAATGTTAATGTAAGAGTGCGGATCCAAGACCAAATTTGGGTTTAGCAGTTGATCAATGATAGTTAGCCTTTAAATGATTCAGAAATTTATGATGCATTAATTTATAATTTGATTAATTGGTTGATTTACAGCTTTTTGTTTCAATTTGCGTAGAATGCTGTCCTTCTAGGATCAAGCCACGTGGCTAAGGAACAGACCTAAACAATTTAAGCTACTTTCTGGAACAAAAGAAAAGAGGCATTTAAAATTTGCGATTCCTGTATAATTACATACTGGTTGAGTTGGGCTTCGTGGTTTAAATCAAGGTGACTTCATTTGTCTGAGGAAGTCATTTGTTCGATGTAACATTCATGAGTAACGCACTCAGCCATTTCCCAATACGATTGTGATAAAGAAATTACTGTTAAAGATTTCCTTTTTGTATAGCGTTAAGGCTGCAAACTCCAAGCAAAATAGACTTGAGTCGTATTTTTACAATATATAATGTTCCCCATGAAAAGTGTAGTTATTTCTTCGTATTTGAAGGATGCAAAATTGTTGACATTTCTTCTCGATAATTGTGACGAAGCGATTACTGTCTAAATGATTAAGGTGGCGTAATAATATATTTCAGGACAAATAATATAAGCTTGTCTTAAGACATAGTAGGTCTTTTCAACAAAATACTATGGCAACCATTACTAACTCCAAAACCCCTACCAAATGAAGTTTAATAACATTTGCCAAATGATGTAATCTCTCCTAATGGTTCGAGGTGATCAAATGTTGACATACGAGGCCAGATAGTGCAAATTTGGGACAGGTAGCAGATGTTTTGGTAAAAATTTCTTAACTTATGGCTACCCTATGTTTTAACTTGCAAACATGTGACGTTGCATTCTCTCCTAAAGGGTTTCGCGAGTACATTAGGACTGGGGCACGGCAAAGATTTCATTATCTGGAGGTGCAGGTTGCAGTTGTATCCACCGATCTCTAAACAATACTGGATCGAGCATCTCCCGTCTTACAGCAAGGCAAGTCGTTGAGCGCCATTTTAGTCCCTATGAAACAAGCTTATAAACAATATCACGTAACATTGCAGAACTTCCCGTGCCATTTTAACTTTTGGGGGCTAGTATTCATGACCATGCTTTCCACTGTTTGAAACAATAGGAAGCTCGATCCAGTCTTTTTTAGAGATCAGTGGTTGCGGCAGGTAAAGGACCAACTTTCTTGACTCATCTAGAATCATTGAAAACTTGAATGGACTAAAAAGCAATAGTGATGAAAGTGATGCAGTCTTACAAACTTACAAACTTAGTCTCATCAGTTTTCAACTCTCTCTCTCTCTTCCTGACCAAGTGGCACAAAACCGTGTGGGTTAAGTGATATGGCTATCCTGTCTAAACTACTTATTTTACTAGCTTTTGACTAGCTTTTGGTCGCAGATGAATGATAGCTCAAAAGCTCCTTGCTAATAATATATCGGGGACAGATTATGCAAATTTTGAATAAGGAGAGGCAAGAGATGAAAGGAAATGTTTAAGCAAATGGAAGCGAATGTACACAGTGCCGTTTAAACTCTTTTTTCCCTTTATTTAACGCAAAGATGTGGTGCGTCAAATACACCTGTACTTATTGATCGACGATTGGCACGTTAAAGAACTAGTCGTAAAATAGCTGGCTTTTCGTTTAAAGGGAAATCAATATCATAGTTATGATAAAAATGAAGATGTCTACGTGATATTTAGTTGCGCCTGCCTAGAGGTAGCCTACGTGCCCACCTTTATTGTCTGACTGTAATAAGTAAACAGAGCCTTGATCCTATAACTTTTGCATGTTCCTTTCAATGAAGGGTTGACATACCAAAGATTAATGCAGAGATAACTCTCATGAAAATATCGGAAAGTGCTTTCTATCCATTTCATGGCATGTTCAATATGACTAAGCATTTCTGTATTAACTACAACCTCTTAACATGCACTATTCCCAACATCAAGAAACATTCCAATACAGCAGGAGAACATATTTATGCTATTCAATTGTCAATCCTATCGAAATCTTGGTTCTGATCGCGATTGTAAGGATTATAAGTTAATCCATCCTTATCCTCACATAGAATGACAACTGTTGCGTATAAATCATCCACTTACAGAAACATGGAGTTCCTAAGATTGCTTTTGTGTTTTCCTTGGGAATGGCCTGTACACCTTAACTCTCGATAAAATATATTCACTAAAGCACTGTCTAGCTTATTCCTTCATAGAGCAACTTATTCAGTCAGACAATTAGTAAATCAAAGAGACTACCTGTCCATCCATCCCTCCATCAATCTATGAACGACTTAATCCATCGATTAGTAAACTTTTGGTACAGCATATTTAGCGCATGCGCAATTCATGGATATGAATTTCAGTGATGATACACTTATTTCTATTTCTCGGTATCAGTATGAAAGTAATGATTGTATCCATCTTCGATAAAATTTGATACGATGACATTTGAGAAAACAGCTGTACTGCAAATGTCAACATCCTGAGAAGTAATGGCCGAAAAAACTTATCGTGAACGTCCTGTATTTGTGAAGTATCATTTTAAAGATATCTGTCAATATAGAAAGTGATGTTTATGTTCATGGGGTTTTAATAACATAAGTGTTCAAACTTCATCTTTTGAAGACCAAAGTTCTCTCCATTTATCAATAAGAATACAGATATATCCCGAGTTCTCAAGTGTCTAGTTTTGGTTTGACGCGGGTCTCAAGGGCTAGAATGTTCTCAGAACCTGACTAAAAATTTGATATCAACTATCAAACTGTATCTCTGCTTCATACATATATGAAAGTTAGCCTTGAATAATACCATCAAACACATTTGAAGTGTGAATCCTCTTTAAGAACTGCATACATATACTTTAACAGTAACTTTGCCATTCAGAACGTACTTCATTACTGCAGTCGATTCTAGTGTGAGAGTCTCAAGATGTGAAAAGCTTTCTGTTGAGAAGTGAGTTCATTTCACATGTAGTGTATACCACGTCAATGCAACCCTCGTTCTTGTTCGACAAAAAATTTATAACGTACATAAAAATCCTTACCCTCTCTGCTGACAACATTTACACTGTTGAAAGATCATAATCTTCCTTTGAATTTCTTTCCTTAAAAGATGATCGTCGAACGAAAGCGATTTACTACACAATCTGTGCTTCTATTTAATAGTAGCTGTTGATATGTTTATTTTGATAAACGCTTCTTATTTTGGGTTTCTGTCCCAACCAGAGGGCATAGGTTGCAGATACATTCATGGAACACAACTGAGGAATTTTAAAACGATTGAAATATCATGTTAAAGATATCTGTTAATGTAGAAAGGGCTGTTTATGTTCATGGGGTTTTAATAACATAAGTATTCAAACTTCATCGTTTGAAGACCAAAGTTCTCTCCATTTATCAATAAGAATACAGATATATCCCGAGTTCTCAAGTGTCTAGTTTTGGTT
>JAAAKL020000531.1:0-40626 GCA_010016065.2 Carybdea cf. marsupialis auct. non (Linnaeus, 1758)
TATAATTTTGAGTTTTATTATGACAAACTTTTAATATTTAACTTCTATGACCTTATATGTTATGACAGTTCTATCATATTTCACTCCCTTGGTTTTGCTTGTTGTCATAAAAACCTCTTTGAAATTTAGCTTCGACGACGTTGCATCTTCTGATTACCATCTCTATGGCATTAAACTTTGCCGATTTTGAATCTCTTTGATTTTGAATCCGATGACGAACAAACATCTGATATTTGACTTCTTACTGTAACGATGAACAACCTAATGAAGTTTAATTACTAATTTTGAACATAATGATCAGCGAACTTCATATTTTTAACTCATACGATTCAAAATTTGATGCTATGCAACCTTTGAACATTTTATTTCGTTGATATTTGTGCGTTTTGATAAACAAATCTCTCATATTTAACTTCTTTTATTTTAAATGTAACGATTATAGACTAACATAAAATTTCTTTCATTTTAGACGAAACGAGAAACACCTTTCTCAAGTTTGAGTTATTTAATTTTTAATGTTATGATGAACAGTTTAGTGGCAATTAACAGCTTTAACTTTGTATGTTATGATAAACTAATATCCGATACTTCACGTCTTTGATTTTTATGTTATGATAAACGGATATCTGATATTTAATTTCTCTGATTTTGTATGTTATGACAAAAAACTGTCCGACACTAAACGCTTCACATGTTCTCATATTCAACTTTTATGATTATGATTTTATTATAAACAACATACTCTTAATTAATATTTATGATTTTGAATGTCATGATAAACAAACTACTGATATTTTAATTGGTTGAGTCTAAATGTCATGACGCCCACAATCTGATATCTATCTTCTTTAATTTTGTATGTTATGGTAGAATACTCTCCGATATGAATATTTTTTAATGACAAAAGACCGTAAGCAATTCAACCTCTTTGATTTGTTATTATATTATGTATAACCATTTGATGTTTATTTTTATTGATTGTAAATGTTATGATGAGAAACACTGTGATATCTGTCTTCATTGATGAAGTCACAGAAAAATTTGCCATAGTTCAAATTTTAATTTTTGATGTTATCCAAATAACCCGCTGATTAGTCACGATCTTGATTTTGTATTTTTTGAGAAAAGAGCTTTTGACATTGAAAGTCATCGGTTATGTATATTGTGCTAAGTAACTTTCAGCTTTTTAGCTTCTATTGTAACTGTAATTCCCCACTTTACTCTGCATTTTTACTTTTTGTATCACTGTTTGCTTCTGTTCTTTGTATTTGTCCAATCATGTCAACCTCATGTGCTGATCATCTGTTATGTTGCTTTCGTATGTTCCTCTGTGACGTGTGTCTGCTGTACTTTCTGTTTCTCTATATCTATCTGCCTGCCTCATCTTTTGTCTTGTGTGTTTATCTGTCTTAGCTGTTGTAAATATTATATAAAAGTACCCTTATGACGCTTGTAAATCGGATGTTGTTTGGATATCAGAAAGTTTGGTTTGTGTTGTTTGTGGATTAAGTTTTATAGTAATAGATTGTGGAAGCCTGAAGGTTGTTGGAATTTCTGGAATTTTTATTTCATTTTGGATCTTTAGAACCCGTAGTAACCTATCTCTACCATTCCACTATGACTTTTACTGTTACGATCATGAACATTATGATATATGACCTTTACAACTTTGAATACGACGATACAAAATCCTCTGATATTCAATCTTATTTTTATCTTACAATACACAACCTTATCAAATTCAATTTTTATTACTTTCAATGTTTCAACCTGTTGATAAATAACGTATTTGATTGAATATCTTGATGAAGAACCTCCTTACAATTAATTTCTATGATTTTCTTATAAGCAACATTCTGATACTTAACTTCTACAATTTTAAATCTTGTAAAAAACAGCTTACTGATATGCAACTGTTTGATTTGAATCTAATGGCCAACAACCTTCTGACATTTATCTTCTTTAGTTTGCTATGTTATGATCAACAAGCTCATGAAATTTTCCTTCTCTCAATATTACGATTAACAACCCTATGATAGTACATTGCCTAATTTGAGTGCCATGATCAACACCCTTAAGACATATGGCTTCTTTAAATTTGAAAACTACAATAATGAATCATCAGATATTCAACTTCATTGACTTTGAATGTTGCAGTGAAGTATCCATTTGATGTTTAACATCTTTGGCTTTGACTGTTATGTTAAACACCCTTCTGTCATCAAAATTTTTTAAACGTTTCTTTTATCAATATTCTGACTTTATCTTATTTGATTTTGAATGTTATCATAAATGCACTTTCATCGTTTAATTTCTTTTAACTGTGATATTTAACCTCTATGAATTTGGATAGTGAAATAAACAAAGTGCTTCATTTTTCCTCATATGAATACCTTACAGTAAACAACCTTCTTACGTTTATCTTCCGTCTTACGTTGCGTCAACATCAACCTTCTGACATGTGACTTCTTTACTTTTGTGTGTTACTTTCTATCATTGTATTTAGATTTTTTATGGATTCTATTCCTAAGGAATTATATTTGACGATTTAAGCTAATACATGTATTTCAAAATTGTTGTTATTTCGTCGTACCTTTTTTGCATGCCAGTTATCTTGGCGTAGCAACTCCGAAACATCAATGTCGTTTACTGGTAAAGGTAGAAGATGTATACCCAGACAATGTCACAATATTGTCTATTCACCTTTGCAAATCTCGCTACATGTTCACGAATAGTGACTAAGCAGGCAGTCAACAATAGATCGAAAATTAGTCTTGTGTCGACAACTATCAAGAGAATTCTTTTAAAGAGTCGGCAAGGAAAGGTTCTCCATGTCATCTTGCCACTTTAGAAGCTTCATATATTAAAGCAAATTTTCTTATTATTTTTCGGCAAAAGGAATTTGTTTAAAATTTCGGCATTATTTAATAACATGAGTGACAAAAGAAGACATTAAAATGTATTTGCTATGAAGTTTACAATCCATTCATTGTCTATGAATTCTTATTAAAATTGTTTTTGTTTTTCTTCAGACGATTGCTGATACCAGTCGCTGGTGAAAACGTTTAGTATAGCATATCTGTTACTTAAACCAATATTCAAGTTTTGTATTAGCAAAAAAAAATTCAAATCTTACTTAGAAAAGTTTATTCCTTAGGGCATGATAGACTCTGCTCTCAACTACCCTCACATTTAATTGTTGCAAAGTTGTTAATTTTGATACAAACGATTTAAGCGATTAATATTTTCTACAATTGTACTTGACAATTTTCTCGAACACTAAAATTCCCTAGCACTCCCTAGCCTACCTCTATTTGTTTGAAGTATATATCCTACTAGAGCACCGTATGACCAATTACCTCAACTTCATGTTAACCTTATTTTCCGTCATCTTCTCTCAATGTGCAGCACTAATGTAATGTCTCCTTGACCTCACTTTTCTTGCTATCAGATGTCACCAGAAGCACCATAACGAGACTGAAAGTAATAACTTAACATCAAAGAGACCGCCTAGTAACAAAGTTCTTGCATATCCTAAGTGACTTGAAACTTCTAAATAATTGAACCTTATCTACGGACAGATAAGTTTCTAATCAGACTAAAGTGATAAATCTAAGTACAATACGCAGATAAGATCTCTCTGTAGCAAGTATTATTGCAACATGTCTTTATAATCCTTCAATAGTTGCTTGCATCAAACCTTAAGGAATAATACTTTTCACTCTACTGACGCAAGCAATCTATGACATCGAAACATCTATTCCCACGTATTATCTTTCCCACCTGCACAAACAGTGTTGCCAAGCTCACACGGCTGTTTGGATTAAGTATTACAGTGATATTACAGTTTTGAGAAGCATCTCTTCGCACTGAAAAACAAAGTTCATCCTTGTTGTTCCCTATTTTTTAATATCTTAGTTTTACATCAGGTTTGAAAAAAAATTCTTAAAAGTTAAGGATTGCCATTTTTAACTGGGATTATCAAGAGTGACCTGTGGGTGTAAACCACAGACAAATGACAATACTCACCCAAAACCATTTTACCCTTATTCTTATCAAATATAGTAGCGCACATAATAACTTCCACTTCCAGCTGAAAATAATATCTAAAAAGATATTGTAACGTGTGCTTGAATAACCTACATGCATTGTTAATAGTCGGAAGGAGTTCATAAAGTGTTCTCAAGTTTGGAGAAGTATCGTACTGAAAGGATTTCTACAATAGCCAGTAAATTTTACAATTTTACAACATATCTCGTCTTTGTTGGGTTTTTTCTGTTTTGGGTCTGTACAACAATTTTTATTTAGATTGTTATTGTTCATTCAACGAATCACTATCTACAAGAGACACATATTGAAAATCGTAAGTTTTAGCGGTTGAAAATTTACCGTTCGGAAGCGCTGGAAAAGTTATGTTAGAGTACTCTTACCCCGCGTTGAATATGGAAAAATAACGAAGTAAGCAGCCAGCACTTGCAAACTTTTTAGAAAGTCTTGGCAGTGTCAATTAAAACTTTGTGACTACCGAGGAGGGTAAAATTGAGAAGATGTTTGAGAGGATGTGATAGAGGTAGGAACTGCCAGGACGTAGGGAAATCTTTGAGGATAAGAAAATCAAATGACCAGCCAATGGTACAACCTTGCAGTTCTAGAAATGCTATTCCTTGGACAAAACCGACAGGTTTCCTTTAGAAACCATTGCCATGTATGATGACTGTTTTGTTCTTATCAATTTTGTAGGGTTATACACTTGACAATGACAACAGTCGAGTCGCCGCTGATGAATCAGTGGGATTTATTCCTTGTAAGTTGAAGGAAACTTTCAGACTAGATGCTTGAAATCAGATAAAGAAATACACGGTCAAGCCAACTTAGTAAGTGACAACTACTGAAAACTCTCTTCTTGTGATAACCTCTTAACGACCATTTAAGGTGAAACAGATGTCTTATACAAACGAAGCTTCTAACCTTCCACAGCAGATACAACCAACATCAGCACTCTTGTATGCAACAACTGTAACGTAACGTAACGTAACCGTAACGTAACGTAACGTAACCGTAACGTAACGTAACCGTAACGTAACGTAACCGTAACGTAACGTAACCGTAACGTAATGTAACGAAACCGTAAAGTCGGTATCAGGTTACTTCCACTAAACTTATGCATTATTACTCAATTCAAAAGGAGATCCAGTACGCCTTGTCCGTTTCGTTCGCTGCCGGGGTTGTTAGATCCTGACTGTTAGTTCAGGTCTTGCAATTTGACAATAATTAATACTTCCTAATTTACACCAAACATACGAATCCCATTTTAACTATAAATAGTCACAAATAAAATATGTTCAGTCTCTGATAAGAACCAAGAAAATCATTGAAGAATAAAATAAAACAATAACATATATCTTTAATAAATTAAAGACCCATTGCTTTATTTATGGTTCACATTTGGTGTTTGACTGGATAGTTGACACAAATGCTGCACTGATGTGATGTATTTATATGACCTTATGGGCACATGACCAAATTCATGTCAAGGCGTTGTAACGGGTACGCGTACCTCCATTGCTTTAAATAGCAAACTTGATTAACATGCAACATAAATTTAAACTCTCTGCAAACGAGGCAAAGGTTTTTTTAACTCAAGATTTATCTCCTCCAAATATAAGATGAAAGCGAGGATTAATGTCCCCGAATAATAATCTTTAGAACTCCTCTTTTATGTGAAAAGTACTTTTTCGCTTAGTGTTAAAATTTCAATAGAATACAAAACAAAATTGCCAGTGGAAAATGCAATAATGCAAGATTTACAACCCGAAAGAGAGAAAGTTAGTCGCCAGTTATATTAGGACATGATATTTTGATAAAATCAATAATCAAATGTCGCGTAGAAGATAGAAGACCACTCAAGAATTTGTAAATGAAAACGTTTAAGACCATGGCACTATAAGATTATGCATTAACTGTATATGTGGTACCCTAAAAGACAGGTGAAACCACATTTCAAAATGAACTGAGCATTTAAAAAAATGTAAATGGAAACAATTCAAAATGACTAACATTTGCAAGACTCCGAGAATTCAGTTGGAAGGATGGTGCTGGTTGACCATTTCTGTATTCATTTTGGACACCTTGCAATTAGGGCAAGGTGTCGATGTAAACAATAGCAAAATAACGTTTTTTTTGTTAGTTTAAAGTTTTCATGCATGGCTTAAGAATGAACCAAAGAATGTGACTGACAAGTTGAAGGATTTCCAATTCAGACAGTGCTGCGTCAGCTTTCAAGGATTTATAGGAATGAACTTGTTTAAGTTTAACGAGAATCCAGACCTAGTAGATAGCACTCCATTCTAGTGCTGCATACTCTGTTTGAACTAAGTGTTAGAAGCTCCTGTGGCAGTACGAAAAATATATTTAGAAGTTCGACATTTGTTTGCAAATATTAACAAGCTTGGAAATGTTCCCTAATCGTAAACAGAAGCTTTTAAATTACTTAGTCTACGAAGGCAACGCCATTCATATGTTATAGCAATAAATTCGTAGATAATTCTAAAACGACCTCTTATTAGTTCCTTGCTCCCTGAGATGAAAAGTGGTACAATGAAGTTATTGCACTTCTAATTACTCCAATTCAATTATTTTTTTTGGAGCTCACCTAAGACAACATATCAGAGAAACCATCATTTGCATTAACTGGTGTTGAAAAGCTTCCATTAAAAATTTTTGTTGCAGAAAAAGTTAAAAATTATGATACCATTGAATAAGTGATTACTTGAACCATTTGTTCTGGTAAAACAAAATATCTAATTTTAATTACAAACTTCATTATCATTGTTTTTACAATCAGATAAATCCGCAATGCAAAAATGTCTTCCTTTCTTTTGAAATTCAAACCAACTTCATTAATTCGTTCTGTTTACATGAACGCCCCTTTTTAGAAAAGTTTAACGTATTCTTCCAATTTAGTTTTGTTCATCAGTGTTGTAATTAGCTTGGTGATTCTAGTTTTATTAAATTAATTGACGCAACGTTAAAAAATTGATGAGATTAGGATAGTTGCAGATGCTACGATGGTTTTCTTCTACTCTTTCTCCTCCTCCATTGTATTCTCTCCATAATAGCAGAGTCGATATGTAAACAGAGTCACAATACAAGTATTTACAATTGTAGAACTTTGAAAGCACTTTGGTTACTTCAAGAAAGGTGCTTTATTCCCAACAAGAGGTTTGTATTAGATTCCATTCCGGCTTTATGATCCAAGTGGAATCCATTAGGAGTTCTATAAAACAATAGATCTATATAAGATTAAGTGTAGCTTTGCTATTAATATCTATTATTCTGAAATTGTTGGTAAACAGTTCTTTCGGTGGTATGTTTCCATTGGATGAATTTTATTATTGTGCCGAGAAATTTGTGAACTCAGAATGTCAATATAGGCTTTTCGAAATGACGTTAATTGCCAACATAGTACTAATGGATTTAACATAGAGCTTAAAGCCATAGTTAAAAAAGACCAACTTCCCCAAATTCGAAGTGCGGGTGTATGGGTCCTCGAATAATGCCGTATAATTTCAACGGCTGAGTATGGAAGGCCACAAAATATTACAGCAACAATGAAGAGTGACGTTATTCGAACTGCTCGGATGTTCCGCTTCCTTTGCATGTTATTTTTCGAAGCCTTGATTACATTAGAGACTTTAAAACGGCGGTTAAAAAGAAGTCTGCTCTGATGATAGGCCTTTACTTGTACAAAAGCTCCTGAAGTCATAAGAATGAAACGAAGAGCTAGGAATAAACATCGGAATGAAATCATTCTGGGAGAAACCGGTCCAGTCAAGCACATACTGATGGACGCCAACCAAACAACTCCCATTTCGATAAATAAGAATCGATGGTGTTCAAACAAACGTTGATGTAAGTAAGCGTTAAATATGGATGTAAATCTGTTGATGCAAATCATTATGAGATGAAGAGTGCTTGTGGTAAGGCCAATGGTTCCAATTGCCATCAAGATCGCAGTGTATGGACATGCCTTGTTGTGATGCACAATTTGAAGTGCGTGACTAATACCGATTGATGGGAGAGAAACGAGAGCAACAAAGATATCACTAATTGCTAAACATCCAATCAATTTATTTGACTGTGACTTGAAATAAGTCTTTCTGGAGATAACTTGCAGAGTTAAAATGTTCAAGGTTAAGACCATGGGAATCAATAGAAATGAAAAGCAGCATATGATAATGGCGTGAGTACGCTCCGTATTTTTATCGCCAATGTCCTTTATCATTAAAAATCCATCGCAGCTACTGTATCTGAAAATTGTCTCCATATCTCTGTTTTGCTATTGGAATTGCATGACGCAAATTTCACTCGGTCGATAAAATAAATCTACTGAGAAAATGTCCCATGAAGAAGTTCCATGTACGTGCTCTATGTCCTTCACTTCTCGAAAATGCCTACTTCTTCTGCGGAGTTGACATCTGTTATAATTTAGTCAGCTGGAGTCCTCGACATACATTGCTTGCTTCATATTGGTACAAAAAGGAACTTCATGAATACTTAATGTATCACACAAAGATGAAATGACCTCGCTCTCCCTTTAGCTCAATCGATATAATCAGATTTTTGGATCTCTCAATTTTGTAGGTAGAGTCCTACATGGATAGCGTTTTCTTGTGTGAAACAAAGATAGTTGCCATGAGTACATGCATAATGAAGGCTGATGCGTAAACTTGGCTGTGCTAGTACACAAGGGGTGAATGCAAGAGTTCGTTAAAATATACTGCAATGTAGAGACATAAATATATACTCTTTGAATAAAATATAATTGAATTACTCCAAATTTCGTACACTTGCGTAGTTTGCGTATAATCAGTAGAAAAGCTTTTAAGTCAGGCTGGGTTCAGGCTTTTGTTGTTGTTTTCTACTCTATGTTCGTTCACATTTAAAATATCTGATCAAGCGGCTTGGCTGCCCAATATAAAATCGGAATTAAAGAGATTGATTGGAATATAACATGGGGGCCGTTGCTTAGGATTCCATGCCAAATGGAAGAAATACAACTAAAAAATGAAAATGTCATTTAGTTTCCTCCATTTTGGATGATTTTTAACCATGATATTTGAGAAAATGTGTCAGAAAAATCATCTTCCAATGTTAGCCGTAGTTAAGCTGAGGTGGCCTATTTCACTATGGTAAGAGTTGCTACTACACAAAATAAATGAGTGCTCATGTTTAATGCTCATGTGTACACCAGTGATCTAATGCGTAAGTTTGGAATAGGACGCACTCTGTTAAAAAGTCATAAGCAGAATGAGATAGGGTCGCACACCCTGTCTATTGTCACCACTGAATTTGAACTTCCACGATCCTTCGAAGAGTAGGCAGTAGTTCCTAATAAGCAGCCACCTGGGTGCACAGTTACTAGTACCCAATTGCCAAATATTCACTTAAATCTTTGGACTTTTTTAAAGACTCTTTTACTTGCCTTACTAGTTCCATTTTTAGCCGCCTTCCTCTGATCAATTCTTCAGAAGATAGTTGG
This sequence comes from Carybdea cf. marsupialis auct. non (Linnaeus, 1758), assembly GCA_010016065.2. Lineage (NCBI taxonomy): Eukaryota > Metazoa > Cnidaria > Cubozoa > Carybdeida > Carybdeidae > Carybdea > Carybdea cf. marsupialis auct. non (Linnaeus, 1758). The sequence continues at coordinate 9,542 of JAAAKL020000531.1, forward strand.
TTGTGAGGTCTTCCATCTCGCTTGATGACAAAACAGCCAACTGCAAAGCACTCTGTATTAGTTTGGCTTCCCCGTTTAAGATAGATTCGCCCTTCATAGGACAGCAGTATCTTAAAAGTACGAAGGCCAGTCAAGGATTATTCGAATTTAATTTTAACATGGCGATCATAAGCGGTTGACGTTTCAGAATCACATAGAATGGTTGGCACTACGCATGCCTCATATAATAAAGTTTTGTATCCTTTTTTATACCAAGATCGAAGCCGGCTTGCTTATCTGGCTTCCTAGAAGCAGTATTGCCTTTATCTATCCTATTGTGTATCTGTGGATCTAGTACCCCAGATAAGTGTACTCGCAAAATACTTGACAATCTTATTAACAACTTGTCGTCCCGTTACTCTCATTAAAGTGTACCTCCAGCGGCCAAAAACTTTTTCGGTATTATGTTTACTGTATTGATCTGAAAAGCCTCTAGATCTGTCTATTCATTTTGAGTACGTTGAGTGTACTTCAAGTACAACTGTGTAAAAGAGCTCAAAACTGCACTGCTACCCGCAGACATTTTTGCCTCGCATTCAATTTTTTAGCATCAACAACTTCCCTGTTCCTTATGACGTCGAAAATAGCCTCGTTCTGGGAAACTTTCGTTAAAAATATAACTACGGAAAACTGTACGTGAGACCAAAACTAAAGTGGCACTTCGATTCCTTGAAACAAAATTTTAAAAATGTCAAAAAAATTCCTGATCCCTGGAGGTACACTTTAAGACGGATGCCTTAGCAAATATTTCTTTATTTGGTAGAGTGAACATACCCTCACGTTTGTCAGACTTACAGCCAGACAAAAGTCACTGCAGATACTTGCCACTTTCTTAATTATTTTTACTTACCCGTAGAGAAGTGTTTCGGTGCTGTTACCTCACGTGTAGTTTATACTAGTAAGGTGGAGAGTATGGCCGTGTGGTTTAAAAAGCTTACTTTGAAGGCCATCGACCTGGGTATGATTCCAGCGCTGGGAAGCTTTGACAACTTTTCTTTACCATAGCCAGGGGACACGTCCAGTTCATGTGAGGGAAATTGGGGAAACGGAAACTCAAGAAGCCCGTTGGATGGATTGTACCTGTGTTTGGATAGCCCAGCCTTGCCACACATGTCAGAACATGCTTGAAGAACACGTCAAGGGTACAAGTGACTGTGGTCTACTCACTTTCACTCTAATTCACAGAGTAGGTTGCTCAGCTGATCGAGCAGTTGAGCTCTCATACTTCGGTATCGACGGGAGAATCCATCATACTGGTAAGAAAGCGTTGTCAACTAACCACAAAGACCATGTTCCTTCCACAAATTGCAGCACAGTTGTCTATTTATTTTCTATGCTTTGCGAGGCTGGCTATGTCGGACGCACGAAGCTGAGATTAGTTCTGATAGAAGCAAGCAGCACATTCCGCCCTATATTCGCCAAGCATCAGCTCCTACAAGGAAACCGCCACCTCGGGTTTCTAAATCCAAATGCACTACTAAGCATTGTGACTCTGCTATAGGGCAGCACTTGCTTGAAAAGCTAGACCATGCAAAATTGTATACAAATGACCGCTTTCGCATTATAGGCAGAGCTAGCTCAGCTTTCCACCTAGCCGTCCTAGAATCCGTCCACATCAAAGCAACAAAACAGTTGCTTTACAGACAAAAAGAATTTATCTTTTCATTTGGCCTTTTTGGCTAACCATTTAGCTCCACAGGCACTGATTGGTCAAAACGACACCAATCTAGCAGTCAGACCTCTGATTGGCTACTTTCAAAGCACAATTTGGTATAAGTTTTATTGATTTCTTCTTATCTCAGTTCTGACGATTTTGTACTCTTAGGTCAGTTTTATTACTTACTTGTATTCTTTGGTACAAGTTAAGATAGCTGCAGTATCTGAATACAAAAAACTCATATATCAGAATAGAAATATTTTGACTTGTGACACTAATGTGTTTCTACCATGGCAGATGTATCGATTTTCAAATTGCAAAAGATATAACTAATTATAATTGCAAAGTGGATTGAGAAAAGCATACATGTGTAAATATCCTCCTGTCTTACACCATTTTCAAATGAAAGTTGTTTAGAAAGCGACTCCAAGTAATGAAATCTTCCTTTGATATTACTTATACCAGCCTATACGACCAAATGAATTCTGGAGGACATACTTTCAGGTGCCTAATAAACGGGGGTTGTTTTCGAAAATTTGATAAACGGGTAGTCAAGATAAACTTAGGAAGTCGTAACAAAACTTCATTTTCGAAGTGATTTGAAAACGTCAAAGTGTGAAACTCAACACAAGTTTTGGCTTTAAACTGCCTAACAGATGTAGGTTTTTTTCGCCGGATTGAATGTGAGACTCCAAGAAAGCAATTTTCAACGAAACTCACTAAGGTAAGGAACCGTATTCTACGCAATATAAAAATTAAAAGTATAAAAAATTAGTAAGCCCCCACCCCCCTCTCCTTGTAACTAAGCATCTGAGAATACCGTGTTGTTAAAACAACCGACGGAAGTTTGTTATTTACCTTGAAAACCGCGATTGTCAAGTCTATGAAAACGACATAAAAAATCACTTTTTAATGAACTTTTTCAGTAAATAAAGACCGAAAACGATCATGTACATACGCACTTTACTAGCCGTTAGTCCACCCTTGTCTAATGATAATGACGCATGGTAACCAAAATCGCATCCACGCAATACTGCAAAGCTGTGTCAACATTCCTCTCTGCTAGGAAGAGCCACTGGAAAGCCAAAGTTATACCTTCATGCAGTAGTAGTTCCCAACGTATTTCATCTGGCCGTTTTCATGACTCTTCCTTATTATCTCATTAGAAGGGTTATCAAAGTAACAGACAGAGACTGACTTTAATGTTTGTCTGCATTCGTGTATTTTCTCTCTGCAAATTGCATGGGCGCAGATCGCTGTAAAAATGTGGGGGGGGACAAATCAGGTAAGTGACAGAACCGATGGGAGTCACGGAAGTCAAGTCCTGTGAACGTTTTGTAAACGATATTTTTCATACGCATATGTGTCTTATTTTACCTGAAATACTGTGCGATAGTCGAATACTTACTTTAATGAAAACTGTCCTTTGAGGAATGGCAGTCTGCCAGAATTGCGGAGTAAATAGCAGCTATAAGTGGGGGGGACAAAGCACCAGTTGTCCTCCCCATCTAGAAAAGGGAGGGGGACGAGTCCCCCATCCCCCCCCCAGAATCTACGCCCATGGCAAATTGTTATGATTGGACGAGATACTAACAAAATCGCCTGATGACGTACTTAAAAGTTTTAGTAAAGATGTAATATATTTGGCATTAAGTACTCTGCCACCTCATGGTCACAATCTGACGTGTGTCTATACCTATCTTATAGCTGTTCATGCTGGACTAAATCATGAGAAATTGAAAGATGAGGTTTGTAGAAATTTGGCCTATAAGTAGAGTGGTGAAACATCTTGGACGCAAAGAGAAAAGTTGATCAAAAGAAGGGAAGTTGGAAAGATCTTCTATGGAACAATATGTAGGGGCAACTAGGTTTAGCGGGGAAGTTTCACAGAAAAAGGGAATCTCAAACACTGAGAAGTAACAGCAGCGTAAGACATGAAGTTAACCAAAAGCGCACACGATTTGACAGCCGATATTAAGTGCTGTGACTCATTATCTGTCCGAGAAATCCTGGTTTGGGATTCTCCAGCTTGCTACGAAAGTGAATTTGTTCTTCGTTGTGTATTTGTCTCGTAGCCACGGTAATTGAGCAAAGAAAGGCAACCTATGTCAACTAGAATCTTCCATCTTCTCCACACCGTGGTCTTCAGATTACACTAATCTACGTTCCATGAGGAGCATCGGAACTGGCTTTGATCCTGTGAGCACAACATTATTCCCCCTCCCCCGCACGATAGTTAAAGAAACTGGTCTTGATAACGAATTGGAAATACAATGGGTCTCTTAGGCTCATCACGAGCAGCATCTTCAGCCATTTCTAACTGTTCAAAAAGCGAATCTACATAAGGAACTTCATCAGCCAATTACTGGTTCGGAAACTTCAATAAGCAACGCAATTTACTCATTTGAACAGTTTCTAACGGACAAGTGTATAGACCAACACCCTGGAGTACTTTCAATGGATCCTTTTACACAGGTTCCATCTCACCTAATGCTAATGTTAATTTGACGTTACTAAGTCACCTTTACGCAACACCATAACATTACAATAGCAACTGTACTCCGACTCAACTGTGCAAATGCTCCCTAATCTTATTATAACCTTACTATGGACACATCATCTTTCTTTCCTGAGATCTGAGGGGGCTGGGGATAAATTCAATTTCCTACGGGTACATTACCATCCTTCAAACGAGGTTAATACTAATGAGGTAACAGAAAAATATCCATTCATAATACCGATTGTTATTGTCGATGACAAGAGCATTTTCCTCTTGTAGTACACACTGAAATCACGTGGCTCTCCGGAGGATCTGTTTTAAAACTTTCGTACACCCCTTACTCTCATACTAGAGTTTCTGCTGATCTCCGATCCCACCTTGAATCAAGAAATACTATGGATACAGCATAATGTAGCCAGCAAGAAGATAATGCAGGAGAAAGTGAAGAGTGTGACTCGAACTTGCCGAACGTAAAATTGTAAAGGTGACCGATGAAACTCTAGTATGACCGGTGACCAATTTTCTCCTTCGACATCGGTGCTTGAAACAGCTTCCACTTGTTTTCTGTGAGCATCTTCACATACTTAAATTCAACTGAGAACAATGTCAAGACTTATCTGCCCTTTGCATCCTTACGTGCAAGATTGATTCCCTCTTAACAAAAAAATTCCACGTGCAAATTGAACTGCAAAATCAGTTAATAACGTTAGAGAATGACACAGAGGGCAGAGCCTGTATCTTTCCGTGATGGATACGTGAAGAACTATGGATGGAAATAGTGTGAGCACAACCTTGATATAAGGGGCCAGGACTTTTTATTGCTTTCAAATTTGTACTTTGTTTATGAAGTAGTGCTACATGACTACGCGTCGAAATCCTCTGAATAAAATCAAGAAAAGCGGGTAAAGTACTTTTAGAAACCATATACTTTAACATAAAAGAACAAACTTGATAAAAGCATTAAGGCTGAAATTAAAGAATTAATGCAAAGATCTATTGTTTTGAACGATAATGATAAATAAGAACTGAGCCAAATATTCTTGTTCTTGCTTTGATGGTGGAATACTAAGAACAACCATAGCATTGAGTCTGGTGTTAATGAACTTTTATCATAATTTGAGATGCTAAATTGAATCTGTGACTGCTGAATAAAACAGTTTTCTATGTTTCACAATAGGTTTTAAATAGCAATCTTTGAAGAACCTTCTTTATGATTTTAAGTATTTTGTGTAATTATCATGTCGTGGAAATGAGGAAGTTTGGTGGTGGGTTGCGGGCAGTCGTTCAACGTGGAAGTTATGAAGGGGGCAATGTTCCCAACAAGGTTAAGAGCTATTGGGTTAGTAGGTGTGTCTTGAGTATCGGATTTATCGGTAAATGTGGCAAAATTAGCAAATGCTGTACTTCTTCTAATTATAGACCCTTCTATAACTAATTGAGGGCACCAAGAGGGCGCCAGGGCGTCTTTAATTAGAGGTGTCTTTAAATTCCTAAAGAAAGTTTTACAAAAAAAGGAGCTTATGGACTTTCAAGAAGTACCACGAAAGTGCATTTATACTTAGTTTACACCAGTATCTTTTTATCACTGAATTACAGCCAAAACAAAAAACCGTTTGCATACATTAAGCCAATCAAAATGTTGTTTTATCTCTTGAAATCGCATCAGAACGCAGAAATAAATGCACAAGTACCTGGAAAACGACAAAGAGAAATTAGACTGGTGTTTGTATGTAATGACCACAGGTGTTTACGAGAGGTAGTTTCAAATCATGAACATTATGCTGAAAGAACTTAAAGGTTAAAGCAGTGATACTCGCATTTTGGGATGAAAATCAAGAGTAAAATATTTATTGGAACTAAAGGATATGTATTACCAGAATAAGCCTATCCGCAAACTAGTGTGGTTTTCTTTTTTCTGTAATAAAAATTGCCCCTTAACAATGCTTATATGTCTTCGTTTGAAATATCTGTCTTTTTCGTATAGATATAGAAGGGATCTGTAAATAAGTGAGGGCACCAAAAAGGGGTCTTTAATTAGAGGGGGTCTATAATTAGAGGGGTCTATACTTACTTGACATGACGAAAAAAGGGGGGTCTGTAATTGGAAGGGATTAGAGGGATTTATAATTAGAGGAAATATAGTACTGATGTCTTCAGTTTTCATTAAGGCCAATCTCCACTAGGCGCAAATTATTGTGGCCGGCTACATTTTGCTCCTCGACATTTCTTTAGCGGAATTGCAATTCAATGTCTACTAGGATCAGTGACACATTGCTCGCACTTTTCAACAAGAGCATAAACAAAATGAACGATGACCGAAATGAAATCCAATATTGGTAAGGCTTCGGGAGACATTCACATCTTGTGACATGTCAGTAGGGGCCTACTGTTACCCATAATAACAAGGCTGTCATACTGTGTAGTTTGCACGGAAAATTATAACTGATAAGGGCTTTATATAAAATTGACCACGAGAACAGGGATCATGTCCAGTGATATAGTGAACATGAGTTGAGCCAGAGATTTTAAAATCTCTAGTTGAGCCACAGTATTACAGCCTCAAAATAAACGTTTCCCTCATTTTTAAGTAAGATATGATACCAGTAGAATGTCTATAGGGCCTAGATTTACAACTAACTTTCAGTTTCCAGATATTTGTGTATCTAGAACTTAATAAGCATTTGACAGCTCGGTTATCTGGAAAGCGTTGGGTTGAGCTGGTACACTTGGCTGAGATAATATAAATACAATAACACTATCAAGAGACGAGAGAAACCAAAGAGAGGTGGCTGTTTTTCTTACTTCAAATTATGTTGGTAACTTCTTTGATTATTCAACTTATGTGCCTACCACTCAACATAAACTTCAGCTAACTTCTTTGATGGTTCAACTTGTGTGCCTGTCACTCAACATAAACTTCTGCTAACTTCTTTGATGGTTCAACTTGTGTGCCTGTCACTCAACTTAAACTTCTGCTAACTTCTTTGATGGTTCAACTTGTGTGCTTGTCACTCAACATAAACTTCTGCTAAGTTCTTTGATTATTCAACTTGTGTGCCTGTCACTCAACATAAACTCCTACTTGTGTCACAGATACAAAATTTTTCACTTTCACAAACGGAAGCTTCCGTGTGAAACCAAATTTTTAAAATACAACTAATCGTTTGGAATAGCTTTTGGAACTCTTTTCTATTAACATTACAAACATTATGATATTCTGTTATTTTCCAGGCTTTGCCTAGTAGTCAACACTGAACAATCTGCGTTACTTTGACTGCTATATTTGCAACATGCGAGATAATGCACTTCTATCGGTGAGGCGTTGAAGCGGTATTTTGCGAGCACCGAAAAGTAGAACTGATTTCTACTATTCTCTGCTCGTAAAATGTTGAGGTGACACAGCTAGATATTACGTAATGACTACTACTGCGCATGTGGAGCAGCAGAAAATGTCGACTGCCTCGACATTTTCCGCCCACTGGACTTAGGCTTAAGCCTTTTTGATCTCATCAGTTCTCTCCTAGCATGAATAAATCCTAAGCAGTAACATTACATTCTTGGTAAATATACCAAAGTAAACAATTTTCCCACTTTTTCTCATGTTCACGAACATTTGAAGAACATTTTCTCTAAAAATACAAGGAAAGAGCGACTGTGATAAGCTAAGTGCTCGCTTCCTTTATTGTTTGAAAATTATCCCTTCATGCTGAGATTGAACAATTTTGACCCAAGCGTTGCTCCTACATTCAATAGTCAAGCTGAGTAACAAGAGGCAAAGAAAACAACAACAATGTTTTTACAGCACTTCTCTCATGTAAACCAGTATCCCGCGTTGTGTTTTTATACTTAAACGAGGCGTAGTTGGAGCCACTTATCAAAGATAACACGTCAAGAGATGCCTATCTTCACTAGCGTTGACCTCGAAACATCGACACTGCACATTCTGAATAATATTTCACTTCCGAAGCAGTGTTGGCGGAGATGGAGGACAAGTCTGGAACTTGTCTTCTCCACAGTTTGCATTAATTTACGTAAATATACAACATGTATCATAACTTTGTGCAAAGGATCATGATGAAAGTTTTGCCCGCTTTTATTTATGACTTTATAACAGTTAAACTTGCTTTACTATGGTACAGAAACTCTGTAAATGAATTATTTGTATATACTGCCAAGTGATGTAACTGAAAATTTCTGAGGTAAAACAAACATTTTTAGTGCATTTTAAGAACAGGAACAGACAAACCGTGCGTAGCGTAACTACCTACGTAAAGGAAATGAGATATGGATAGAAATGCTTTGGTCAGGGATACTGGTTCTTGTAAACTATTTCAAATTTTTCTTACAAGTAGCCTGATTCAATCAACAATGAGCATCAAGCTAAAGTTAAAACTGCATGTAGATGACTCAACGGATTCTGTTAATGTCTAGACAGTTCACTGTTAGGAAAGCAAGGAATAAACCGGGTTTAAGTCGTCAAGAAATTTACCTGTGTGATAAGGGAAGCACTTTAGGTTTAAAGACTTCCCAAAGTTTTTGCTTCTTGGTTTCTTAAACAAGATCGCTAAATAAAAGCAGAAACATGTATACTTACTTTAAATTACAAGACACCATCGTATATTATCGTAAAATTTACGGTAAATTGTAAGAAACCGAAGTTCTTACTTATTAATTTCTTTCAAGGGATACTAGAGAAAAGTGAAAATGTCACTGCCGAGATTTGTCTTCAAAACAAGAGGGATGAGCACAACTAGAAACATCCCTATATTTTTTTTTTAAATAGGCGTAGTACCATACAAGGCTAACAAAAGCCACTAATAGTATCGACTAGAATATAGATAGTAAGAGAAAGAGGGGGAAAGGAACAACTTACATAAAAGAAAAGAATTCACATTTGACTTAAAAGCATCTAAGTTATAGGAAGAGGGAAAACAATCAGACGACAGAGAGTTCCACAGTTTAGCAGTTCGCGGAAAGAAACTAGTCCCATAGAAAGACTTCTTGACACAGGGGACAACAACAGCATAAGAATGAAGATTTTGAGAAAACCGGGTCGTCCGAGATGGAACAAACGGGGCTGGAACCAATGACAACAGTTCATTGGAGCACTTCCCATGGTAGTATCTGTAGAAAAGGCTGGCCACATTTCGCTTATGGGATAGGGTTTGAAGGGTGGCAGCAAGGGTTGGGCCGACCAATTTGCAGACACGCCTCTGATGTAAATTACAAGAAACCATGACAAATTATTTTAAAGCTATCTCAAATTATAAGATACTGAAGTTCTTGTTTATTGGTTTAAAAAAGAAGAAGAGTTATGAGCAAAACCGGAGACATTTTTTTAGTGAGAATTATAAACATATTTGAAAAGACAACTCATATTTCGTTGTGGTTGAAAAAGCTCTTTTTTTGTATGACCCTCGTCAGAACCAATTGTCATAAGTATCGTACAAAGCAAAGGAGGGGGTCGAAATTACAAAAAGGAAGAAAAATAGCGTTCTAATTCATCGGCCCAGATAGAGAGAGCGTTTCTCCTTGCAGACATTACCAAGGAAGTTAACCGACTACAATCACTTCGCAGGACATACCGTGAGAATGAAAGCAACTGAGAGGCTTCTTAATTTACTTTGACATGTGGCGTCTTTGTAGATATCTTTCGTCTGTCCCCTTCAAACTAGAGACTAGACAATTGGCAAGTACTGGGAAGAGAATCTCTTTATTACAATGTTGTCGTTTTGGTACAAAGGATGGTAACATGGCAGCACTTATATGGAATTTGTCATCGTACGTTCTTTCATGTATCGAAACGGGGGTGTTATCCAGAGGCCTTCATTTCTGCATCCCACCGGATCAGACCGATCTTGAGTCGGTGTTTGCAGAGTTAAAACTGTTACAAGCCCAGCTGGAGCAGCATCAACCAGCGACAGCCGAGAAGGATTAAATCTTGTCGTGCTTGGCTTAGGGACATTGCAAACATCGTGTGTGGGGCAAATATCAATAAAGGAGAGCTTGGATTTTCCAAGGAACACTACAAGGCGCTTTAGAATCTAAGGAACAACGGAGCAATTCGCATAACTAAACCGGACAAGGGATTAGGTGTCGTGATTCTCGATAATCAAGATTACGTCTCGAAAGTTAACGCTATATTAGATGATCAATCAATGTTTAGGAAACTTGGACCAGTTGCTGAGTATGATCGGACGACAACCATTGAAAAGAACGCACAGGACCGATCACTAACGTTGAAGAAAAAAGGCTCCCTTTCGCAGTATCAGTACGATCGAATTTGACCACAATGTTCCATCAGGCCCAGGTTGTATGGTCTACTTAAAACTCATAAGGAAGGGATGCCAGTTTGTTCTATTCTTTCGATGACTAGTATTCAACCTATCTTATTAAGGATTCTTTTGCCTTTGTTGTTGAGGTTTCAAAGCTCGCCAATTCAGGTTCTTGTTTTATGTGTTCCTTCAAAGTTGTCAGTTTATTTACTAACGTTCCCCTTGATGAGGTCATCGATATATGTGTCAACGAATATTTTAGCCTTCATTCATTATCCTGTTGCTTAGGTAAAGCTGAGTTTGCTGAACTTTTGAAACTGGCTACTAGTTCGGTGGAGTTTAGTTTCAATAGCATTATGTACAGGCTGGTGGATGGTGTTGCGATCGGTTCACCTTTGGGACCCATCTTGGCCAACACTTTTGTAGGTTGTTACGAAGACCAATTGTTAGGAGGCCCTTTAATGTCCAGTCCTCCCTACTTTATAGGATACATGGATGACTGTTTTGCCACATTTTTATCTGAAAGAATGGCACATAAGTTCCTTGATAAACTCAACTCGTTGCTCCCCTCCATGAAATTTACGTTCTATTTAAGAAATGTGGTAGTGACTGTTATGTTACTACAATTTCTTGGAAACCGACGTTTACTGGTTTGTATGTTAAGTGGTTTTCATTTTGCCCTCAAAAACAGAAGGTGAATCTCGTAAATGCCCTGGCAAACAGAGCCATCAAGATTTGTAGCAAGTCGGAGCTGGAGTCCGAACTTTCAAGTATCAGAGAAATCCTTGCAACGAATGCTTATCCTGAGGACGTAGCAGATGCTTGCATTAGACGCCTATAAAGCCGTTGCGCAACACTACCAGTATTTGGTCCAGATAGATGTGCCATGTATCTTCGTATGCCTTGGATCGGCGCTCAGTCCGCTGTATTTGCCAACAAAGTTAAAGTGTTGTCTTCACCGCAAGAAAGATTTTACCCACCGCACCAAAAGATGTACTACTAAAGAGTTGTGTTGTTTATACTTTGGAATGCCATTGCGGAGCTAGGTATATTGGCCGTACATCTCAAGTTTTGGTCAAAAGGGCATATCAGCACGTACCAACTGTGGTCCGACGGATCGGAGAAAAGAACGATTGTGCGAGGGCATGTTAACTCACAAGGTATCACCAACCGAAGTTAGACTCGGCTATAAGCCAGCATCTACTGGAAAACCCTGATTACTGCCGCGAGTTTACGACGGATTAGTTTTCTGTTTTGCGTCAGGCTTGATCGAATTGTCACCTGGAAGTTCTTGAGGCATTATGCATTAAGAAACACAAACAATAACTTTAACGCCAAAAAGAGTTTGTTTGGGACATTGTATTGCTTTCGTAGCGTCTTCGTGTACGTCCGCCAATGTTTGCAATTAGAACATTGGTTAAAACAAGAAGTTTAACCAATTAGAACGCTATTTTTCTTCCTTTTGTAACTTCGATCCCCTCTTTTCTTTTGCACGATACTTATGACGATTGGTTCTGACGAGGGTTATACGAAAAAGAGCTTTTTCAACCACAACGAAACATGAGTTGCCTTTTCAATAGTACACTTGGTTTCTGTATCACCAACAATCTTTTCAAACATATTTGAACTTTTGAAATTGTTTGACTGCGATTTCTTGTTGAACATATATCATAACACAAATTGATTAACCTTTACGCTGAAGAAACATTGTTAGTATTAGGACGGGTACACAATTTCACTTTTCTTAATGCTTGATAATCGCTGTATCTATATGGTTGCTTTTTGTAATAAACTAATCTTCACGAAATCTGGAAACCTTTATTTACGTTCATATTTTTTGTTTAATTATGATCATCTTCGTATCATAGGTCAGGCTAGGCCTGCCTTCATATGGCCATTCTGGAACTAGACCGCATCAAAGCAGGAAACAATTGCTTTGTAGACAGAAAGAATTTATCTTTTTATTGGGCCACTTTGGTTAACTACTCAGCACCATGTACATTGATTAGTCAAAACAACAATAACCTGGCGCCACAGGTTCTGATTGGCTATTTTAAAAGCACAAGCTGGTAAAGTTTCATTCCTTCCCTTGCGTGTTTCATTCTGATTTTGTGATCTGAGAAGTAACAGACGAAAAAAGCTTTTAGGCACCAAAATAGTTCGCTATTTCGTGCAGCAGGAATGCTCTATAACAGAAAATACCTTTTTCAAGTAAACTTTCTATGCATTTTTTTATTTCTTTGATTATTGGGTCATTGTAAACGATTTTTTTTCTGTAATTGGTTATTTCATCATTCTGTAGGACTCAAAAGGAGCAGGTGTATCGTCTACTCGTCTGTCTGGATTTCTCAGGGATGATTTTCAGTAGCTTCTATCCTGGATTCTCAAATCAGATACGTTCAGTCATAACCCTAAAGATGGTAGCTTTGCATCATTGTCTGGAGATTTGAAGAATTCAGTTGAGATGTTAATGATATTCTGGACTAAATTGCTCCTTTGGGCCAAGTTCAACCAAATTAAAGCGAGGCTCAAAGGTTAGACATGGAAAAAGTAAACAATGTTTGCCCGAAACACTTCGAGGCTGATAAACAAAATTACTACAGTACGTTTTGAACAATTGTTAACAATGACTGCCTAGCTGCTGACCTTGTTAACCTGCTGAAATACAATTGTTTACTTTTTCCATGTCTAATCTTTGAGTCTCACTTTGATTCGGCTTAACTTGGCCCAAAGGAGTCATTTGATCCAGAGCAATAACTACATGTTTCATCCAAACTACACGAAATAGCGAATTCATTTTGTCCTGAAAAGTTTTTTTCGTCTGACACTCCTCAGAGTACAAAATTGTCAAAATATTAATGAAAAAGAGAGTCAATGAAATTTTTTTCTAACTGTATTTTCACAAAAGCTGATCGGTAAAAACAACACCAGTTCAGCAGCCATAGTTTGGATTGCCTATTTTCAAACACAGTTGGGTAAAAGCTAATGAGGCAAATATGGAACATATTATCAGCGGAGCACGCCGTGAACGTGTAGGTCACGGGTTCGAATCCCGTTGATGACATGCTGTTTCTTAATTGTATCCCTCCTTGTGTACACTAATCAAAATAGGACTTTACTAATGAAGCTTATTGATAAGGGCAGGTAAATAACAAAGTTTCGGAACTGTATTGACTAGTAGACCTTTCAAAATCTTTTTCAACGATGAGAGATTTCCATCGGAAATAAACTTTTCGTGATGAATTTGAAGATACAAACAAATTTCTCTTGGCAGGCCTAGTGTCTAAGATGTGCTCATTTTTTATGACAACGTAATTTTGTATCAGGGTAGGATATATTGCGGTAGTTATTCGTGATGTTTTTAGACATATAAGTGTGATAGGTGAAACCAGAGTTAACCTTACAGGTAGAGTATCAAAGAATAGACGGTATGGAGAGTGCAGTTTTGCACCATGAGTTTTTACTTGCAGTTGTTGATTGAAGAAGTCTGTGTCGAAGAATTTGGGTATTGTACTCGCGCTGTACTTAATGTTCTTTGCATTTTTTTACATCATTTGGTCTCTCGGATTGCCGTTTATTCGTATGTTATACTACTCTTTACATTTCCTCTTAAACGTATTTAATGTATTTTATGTTCTTGTTTCTTTGACCGATTGACTTTGGTCAAGTAAGTTTCCTGTCATGTTATCAAATTTCCGAACATATTTTTAAGGTTTCCATAATACATCTTCATCAGAACATATGTTCCTAATGCGTACGGGTTGGTCATAGAAGATTGCTTTTACGTATGGTGAGTGCAACAAGAGGAGTAGCGGAGGCACTGAACCCCTCAATTCAAAGTTTATCCCCTTTTGCGACACAAATTTACGACTAAAACGTCGATTGAATTGATTGAATGGGGGAAAGTAAATTTGATTATAAGGTTTGTAGAGTTCAAATACGGAGTAAAGTTGTATAGCTTAAGCTCCGCATGGTTCTATACCATACAGATATTGTGTATCAACAATATCGTGGGCTAGGTTTATCGGGCAAAAAAGACGGAGCTTAGTTTTCAAAATCAGCCATAAATATGATGGCATACAAAAAGTTTTAATTTCTGAACAGATGTCGGTCCTCTGAAGCTGGCTGAGATGATAATTGTATAAAATAAACTCATTTACTACAAGCTAGGTGTTAGTAGAACGTTTTTATCAATTTTGTCAACAAAATGTTTGTTCAAGAGACCATCCTTATGCCATACACTGAGGTAAATTGAAACAACATCTTCTGTATAAAATATAGGTCAGCTTTCTTCCAAACTAGCTCAATTCCTAATCTTACGTAGAAATCCTGCTGTGTCCTTAATATAATTGACTTTTTTGAGACAAGTTTTGCAAGTAATGTTCTAGACCTTAGAGGTAGTTTCCGTTTTGCAACTTGAATTCAACACTACGATTACCTCTCGCAAATTAATGAGAAGCTAATCTGTCTGCGGTAAATGAAAAACCGACTTATTTTAGTTTATTTACTTTAAAGTACTGATAAGTTTCTTTCTGCTGTTGTTCGAGAAGGATCCTTTATCTTCTCCAATATAAAGTATCCAAAATACAATTGTTGGAAGTACGACTACACTCTTTAGACTTCGATTATGAACAATACAATTAAATCATATTTATTTCTTTTAATTTTACTACGGCCAGAAGATTTTTTTAAGAACTCTCTATTTTTAAAACTAATTTTCGACAACGAAGTTCCAATTCTACTAAGATAGTTTCTCTGAAACATCGTTATACAAGTACGACTTCGACCAGCATTTCTATTCATGCTGTTACTTTCATAATTAAGCAGAAAATTCATCCCGCTAACTGATCTTGATCTGTTGATTTCTTTAGTAACTAGTCTATCAACATAAGCTGTCTCGAAAAATCAAACAGCTGATATCTCTACGTATACTCTTCTCTCGAAATTCTAATCTCTCAGACATATTCTATGTACCCTCATGTTAACGTATTTCTTGATTGCCGGATTTTCCTTTAACCGAAATAACCAAACAGCAAAGCAATTAGTTTATTCACAACTACCTTGCATGGAAAATATTTTATTCAAATTTGAAGGAATGAGTACAAAAGACCGTTTTGCATGTTTCTCAAACGTAAAACCATCTATCTGTTGTTAATGCGATGAAAAAAAGTTCTGTCTACGTAAAAGAGACACACGGGAATGACTTGTTTATTACTGTTCGTACAGTTAGGAAGGTATCACAGTAGGGGTTGCACGTCATGGACCTTAGAAAGATAACTAACATTCACGTCATAGAGAACATGTTGTACGATCAATAGTATCACCTAGATCAGTGGTTCTCAACGGGGGCGTTTCTCATATCTAGGGGACGTTGAGGAGCTTTAAAGTCTAAGAGGGGCACTTACTTAATCTACGGGGGCGACACTTGCTAGGATCTTATCATAAATTTTAATCATTATGCAGCGTATTATATATGCTTCCTCAGACAGTTTATCCATGTGATCATAGCATAGATTGGATAGCATTCTGGGAATTACGTCAAATCAGCAAATTCGATTTTTCGATCGATTTTTTTCGGATTTATTCTCGGTGGTCGGTGTTTCACTCTTGCGTGTCATGATCTCCGGTTTGATTTTGGAACATTTGTCATGTGAAGAAATATTACGACACCGTGCGTGAGTAAGCTATCATTTCGCTTGATTTAGCTGTTTTAGGGTTTGCGTCTCGTATTCTTTGGATGAATTATAACTATGACTTCCTCTACGAAAAAGAAGAAACGCCAGCAGTACAACGTTAATATATCAAATATGGATTTACTCTGTCGCCGACAAACGAGAAATTGGAGATGTGTTTAGTGTGAGATGTTGTGCTCAGTAATGAAGGAATGAAAACCGAGCTGTCTCGAAGAGCATCTGCAAAAGCAACATCCAGAGAACGCTGAGGCTAGTTTGAGCTTTCTTGAAGGGCTAAAAACACGGGTTGAGAAGAGGATTGCCCTGTTTTGTCAATAAAGGTGCTGTGACTCTGAATAAAGAACTCAAGGTGTCTTATGCCATTGTTCTTCTTATTGCGAAGGTAGGAAAATCTCATAGGCCTACCATCGGTGCAATAATGATCAAGCCAGCAGTGGCCGAGGTTGTCAAAACAAAGCTAAATCAAGACTCGAACCACGTAATAACGACACTGTTAGTTGAAAAATCGATGAAATGGGCAAAAACGTGGAAATTCAATTATGTGATTTTCTTCGACGCACGATATTCACTATAAAGCTCGACGAATCTACTGTCGGAGACAATGCAGCTGTACTAATGAGCTACTCTCATTTCATCGAAGAGGACAGGTTAGTAGAGGAGTTACTATTTGTGAAGTCGTGGGAAACTGACCCTAAAGGGGAAAGCTTTTTACGGGAGACTGAAAGTTTTTCATTGAAAATGATATTCCAATGACCAATATAATGGCATGTGCAACTGATGGTGCTCTATCTATGGTTGGTGGACCGCCCGGATTTATTGGTTATTTGAAACAAGATGTTCCCGGAATCCTTACAAATCACTGTGCCATCCACAGACATCATCTGGCAGCAAAAAAGCGCTAGTGGAAAATTAAATGAAAGCCTTAACCACGTAATGAAAGCTATAAACGAGACAACATCTCGGTCATTGAATGATAGGATGTTTAATAATCTGTGCCATGAGAAGAATGGAGAATACGAACGCCTCATGTTGCATACTGAGGTTAGGTGGCTCTCGAAAGAGAACTGTTTGGACCACTTTCATCCACTCTTTAGTACGGTCCGTCCTGGAGTTATTGGGTGATGTTTATCCCACTCTCTATCATAAAATATCAGGAATATTGCATGATGTGGCTTACCTTGTGACATTTTCACACATCTTAACACTAGTAACAAGATGTTGCAAGGAGAGAAGATAACGCTCGTTAATGCCAAGAGTGCAGTTTGACAGTTTCATTGCTAAACGTGAACTGTACAGAGAGCAGATTGGAAGGAAACACCTTTTCCACTTCCCTCGTGTGGTTTCCCTCTCACCAGTACCTCACCACTGTATGCTGGTCTACTGTGAACACCTGGTTGCGGTTAAGGATGAACTGAAAAAACGTTTTCAAGAGTTGACTGCTCTGAACGTACCTCCGTGGGTTATAGACCCATTCAGGGCCAAAGCAAGCAATGTAAAACTGCAAGATGAATGACTAACATTTCAGAATGACATCGAGTCCACGGAGTGTTTTTCACGTAGTGGATGTGGAAGGCTGTGGATTGAAAAACGACGCACATACCCTCAAGTTTGGCGAGAAGCGGAACTTTTTATTACTGCATTTCCGACTTCTTAACCTGTCGAGAGAGGATTCAGCGCTGTGCTGCAGCACCTGATGAAGCAACGTAACCGTTCGGACACAAGCAAAAAAGGCGACCTGAGGCTCTTACTGACTGATATAGAGCCTCAGATAGAACTATTGATGAAGGAGCACCATGCTCAGGCATCAAGTTGAATCTGTTGATGATGAACTCTCGTAGAAACATTATTATAACTGCTAAGTACTTAAAAAAGAGATTCAATTGAAAATAGTCTTTGAAAACATCACTTGATCCGTTTTTATTGTAACATATGAAGCATCGAAAATAAGGATGTTGCGAGGTTGGGGGTACTTTGATCAGAATGGAAAGCTTAAAGGAAACGGCAGATCGAAGAGGGTTGGGAATCACTGACCTAAATGTTTATTGCAGAAGCCTAATAGTAGATTGACTATTAAGCTGATGAAACGAGAGTCTTCACTAAATGCAGCATAAGGATGCAAGGTGCTAAATACTTATGTCATAGGAAGCTAGCTCCATGTAGCCAGTTGAAAAATTTAAAGCTTGCAAATCAAGCCAGTTTTGTTAGCAAAATTCATGAAGCCTTTAAATTCCAGTTTACCAAACAAAATTCATGTAAGTTATCACGTGACACTTTCCTCGTCTGCTGCCGAAACAGGAGCATTCACTGTGGATGACGTCTGATCATTGAAATAAAATGAGCATCACAGTTTGCACAATTCTGTTGATACTGAATCACTTTGTGCATGATCCTGTCGCTCTGAAAATTAAGCGGTGACTTGCCGCAGATCACATATTATTTAGTTAACATAACATTACAACTGTTTCACCCTTCAAGAAAATAGGTTAAGAACAATTTTGGGTTTTAAAATATGGAATGTCCCCTCCCACGACCACTACCTTCGACCACTACAAAAGATATACCTCAACTTCTACCTCATTCTTCTATCCCCGGATTTTAAAGACAATTCCGGAGTATGAAATATGCAAGTTTCCCTAGCCCCCTTTTCAAAATAGTACTAAGTTTAAAAAGGTCATTTCGGAGACTTACAAATCATACCTCTTTGCCGCTAAGCGGAGAGCTCTAGAAAAGGGAAAAACACAAACAGGCAGCCCATTTATGTGGAAAGTGTTTTGCGTGTTTTTTCCTATTTTCATTATAATTTTGAAAAAGCTGAACTTCAATTTGGCCACTAATGTAGATGTCAGTTTTCCTATGCTTGCTTTTCTTGAAGAAAGATGGTTGCACAAAAATTACTAATCTATTGATATAGTGCCATGAAAATCAAGTTTCCTTCGCTCTACAGTAACAACAATAAAATAGGGGTTGTGTTTAGTATCCCTCATTGAACTTTTGTCATGAATTTTTAGTGGTACTACAACATTTCTTGGGTATCTTAGGGTAAAATCTTTGTGCAAGGCTAGACTAGAAACCACTCTTTAGATTCTGTTTCTCGGATCGCCTTATACTTAATCACAGCTGTCTACTTTCGTTACGACTCAAGTAGTGACGAAATGTGATACATTTTACATTCAACGTGTTAATCGGAACCCAAAATGTGCCATTAACTATCATAAAATGCCTTTGACAGCTTAGCTGGGTAATATCTCTTGTCAAAAGATTTCTAAAATGGCATTAAGAGTGCATTATACTCTTAATGTTCTAGAAGGTAAAATTTAAAAGAAAATAAAGCCTACTTACTTTTCCCTATCAATACAGTGTGTATATATGATTCCAATTTACTAGTAAAGCGGTGTTTACTACGTCAGTCATGTCCTAAGAGTTGTGCTTCTGATCCGACCTATGTATAGTCCGCGAGGCAGAAATCCGCTGAAGAGACAAATCTTCATGTAATAGCGCATGTTTTACTCACAGATCTCTATGAAACACTGGATCGACCATCTTTCCTCTCAAAGTGAGGTCAGTCGTTAGACACCATTTCAGTTCCCACCAAAGAAAGCTTATAAACAATGTTACGTAACATGGTGGACCGCGTTATTTTAATTAATCGCGGTCAGTACTCGTGACTACACTTTTTTGCTGTTGGAAACAACGGGATGCTCGATCCAGTCTTTTTTAGAGATAAGTGGTCCTAGTTCAAAAGATTTGTGTATTGGTCTCTTAGTTTCTTAGCGAATCTGGGACCTGCCTGTCAGTGGATAGATTTAGAGCGGTAAAATGGGACTGAGGTTTACAATAATTCCGCAACTAATGTCGCCGTTAAACTTTCAGCACCTACGGTCATACACAATTTAATTGGCTGGCGTGAATGAAGTAAACACATTTTGCCACGCCTCCGCCTACCAGGACTACAATTGTACGTCACTGACAACTACAACTCCTAGGAAATCTGGTCAGTTTGTAGTATTTAAGCAGGCCTGCTTTCTGTCCGCGTCTTCTCTAGCTCCTTGCAGAAGATTTAGGCTACCCAACAATAGCATAAGTAAGCCTTTTCTAAAAGCAGGCGGACCATCACCTACCAACTAAAAACTCGATTCTGTTAGTTTCTGTATCTCATCATTTTCTATAATTTCAGCTTGTGGTGTATCTTTTGTTGACGTTGACTTGTGGTCTAAATGATTATGACAAGTGCTCAATAAAGCTTTACACAAATGAATCAGTTCTTACTACAACTTTGTTAGGTGATTAATGACATCAATAAATGTTAAAAATCCAGAAAAATTACTACATAAACTCAAAATGTCATCACAGAAAATTACACGCCGGCCCAAGGCTATCAAATTATGTTGCTCCTACCAATTAAATAGTGATAACTGGATGAAGGTACCCACAATCCTTGAAAAATAGAATTTTGGGCTAATAGATCGATGCCAGCACAGCAGACGAAAGAGAAACTCCGCCGTTTTAACCAGCCTCGTTTTTAAAAATCAGAGCGTAAAAATTGCAAATAAGTGGCCCTTGAAGACATCCTTAAGTGCCTACCGTGAAATTGTGGGTACTTTGAATTCTTTAGCGCCACAACCCTTAACCCCTTGCATTGGTAGATATTACTGTATTCAACTTAATCTGTCCATCGTTATGTTAAACGCCAGTCTTTCTGCTTCACGTAAACAAGCCCTTACTGAAACCCCGTCAATACGAAGATCGCTGGTAGTTATAGAGCTTGGAAGAAAATTCCTAAGAAATTTCAGGGAATTAAAAAGTAAATGGTAAACAAAAGTATAAACACTTATATGTAGTTTAAGAAATCAGATCTCTTAAAATTATCCTTAGATTTAAATACCTTGTAAACATTTCATTGAAGTTCCAGTACTGTTTTTATCACATCGCAACCTGCACAGAATGTTTTCGTGGGTGGATGTAAAGCTCTACTACATGATCGTCTTCATTAGCACCAATTTTAAATTTATTTCAAGCACTTAAAACTTTAGTAAATTTCAATGGGCGTTAGATGGATCAGATTGATAGAGTGGATAGCAGATTATGGATAAGCCAATGAGAAACACGAAAGAGGCAATTAAACGATCACCCAACCACTGCTACAAACAACGTAAAGAGAATTAGCATTAAATCTTTTCTGCTCATGGTCTTGAGATATTCGCTGTTGCACGGGGGAACTCCCCTTGAGCTCCCCTTGAGTTCTCCTTGAGCTCCTCTTGAGCTCCCCTTGAGTTCTTCTTGAGTTCTCCTTGAGCTCCCCTTGAGCTCCCATTTAAAAATCCATGATATTTCAAAAACGTCGGAAGTCTGAGAATAAAATACGATTTTTATGGGGCAGGCGCACAAACCTGAAAACTATAAATTTCACAACCACATTCAACCACTTAGCTCTGGACTCCAGAGAAATATTTAAACATGCTGAAATAAATTTTAAGGCGTCGTTTCATCCATATCTGATAGTTTAAAAGATTGCACTTGTAGATTGAGTCATTTTATGCAGGCTATTTTGTCTGAGGAGATCTTGTTTTTGTAGAGATCCTTTCTACCAAGGTAATTCCACTGCTAGTATTCAAATTTCAACAAAAGCGACTCTACATGATCAATAACAAGTAGATTGGCTTTACTCTTCTTTCAGACCTTTGAAAAAATGTCCTCTTTTATTTTCTGTCTCAAGTTATTGGAATTTTTACTTCTTGTTAAAATTGACGCTAGACTATTCCACATTTGAGGAAATTCACTTTGACATTTTGGCACTTGTTGTTTCTTTTATTTTTATTTTTAACGCTACTTGCTTTTCTTTTCTAATCCGATACAATTTAACATTGCACAAAATGATACCACTGCAAGCATGATAATCCATTACAACCCTTGAATTGACTTGTAGCACAAATAATCCTGCCAATAACCCTGCGAATTTCCAAATCTCTTCCATTAGTGTCTCTTTCTATACTGCTCTGCATTTATGCATAGCTATATCTTATTTGAAGTTCTTATCTCTCAAATTTTATTGAGTACAAATCCATATTTGCTACCTTCGACTTCCAACAATGGTATTGTGCACTGTTGACAAACGCCCCCTTCCTCCCTTTCTCCTGTTTGCTCTATCGCAGACATGCAGATCGCAAATCTTTTCTATCCTTGTTTCATCTTGAATCTTGTCTTTGCACCCACGTTCTATCACAGTTCTCGTTCATTTCCCTATCAAACCTTTAACTAGCACTATTTTAGGTTCTCCTCATGTTTACTGAATTCCAGACTGCTGGGAGTGGTTTACTGAGCGTTGAGATATGACGATTATCAACACAACCCTATGACAGCCACTATCCGATTCCCTACCATCCTGCCTTCCCATGTCAGCAAATGGTACAATTCTTTCAGTAAAGATGCTTCACACGGAGAAACCACGCTCAAAATCTGCAGTCGATTATCTCTTTCACACATAAATTCTGAGCTGTTGTTACAAACTTTGCTCGTATTACACCCTGAGAAAGCCTTTTACTCCTTGTAGTTTGTTTTGAATCTGGCTTACAACCGGATGGCATGAGGTTGACTATCAAGAGTGACCAACTCTGGTTTGAATTTTGCTTATTTTAAATAAACTAAAAGTGTTCGCTTCGTTTTAGTCCCGGAACAAGTAAATCCGTTTGATGGAGTAAAGTTTCACTTTATTTCAGCTGCCTGAAAAAGCAGTTTGAACTAACTAGGTCCAAAGGAGTGGCTCGTTCCGAAAGAGTTGTAGAATGAGACTCGTGTTTGTGCCGAGGCAGGAACCAATGGAACAAACGTGACTGGATCAAAGTGACTATCTGTATCTGATACGAAATGTAAATTCGACTGTAGATGCGTCATTGACGTCGAAACTAAGATATGACTTAGAAGTGTTTTGAAAGGAAAAGAAATTGCTCCATAGCCTTTTTCTTTCAGATAAAGTTTACACTCCAATTATTGACAAGAAGAAATCAAATAGATTTGGGGGCCTAAAGGAAAAGTATCATCAATAATTCATGTGGAATATTTAAAAGATCTACTCTCGGGTATTTTGGGATTATTTCGTGCAAGGCTGCTAATGTCTTCTCACCACATTTAAATGAGAAATGCGTTATATCATTCAAGTATAGTTCTTCGTCCGACTTCTTTTAACACGTGTGAAACAGCTGACATTACAAAAGTACCAGATGTGTCGGATTGTTTGGTTGGATCATATCTTCCAGAATCAAGATTTGTGACTGGAATTAGAAACGTATGCTTAAGATGGCAGGTATGACAGACGGGAATAAAGAGGAACACTGTTGTCTAACTTTATTTAGCTAGGATGTCGACTTTGGTGTCAATTTCATAACATAGCAAGGATACGAAACCGTGTCATTGCTAATGATGGCACTTCAACCAATTCTTGACAATTGTCACCATATCTGGATAATGGATCCTCATGGTCCGCACGGTACAGAATATATCCATGTTATTGTTTACACATCATTGTGTTTCCTGTTATGTCCCATTGCACTAACACTTAATATTGTCACTCTTGATATCATTTTCAGAAAAGCAAAATCGATGACCAGGACTGATAAATTGACTGGGTGCTTGATTATTAGCAATATCTATATGTCCGCCTTTGATTTGCCAATGTTTGGAGTTCTGCACATATTACCTCTTTTCATGAAGGATAAATGCCCCATGTCCATGTTCATTTTGCTATTCTCAATCGCTGGAATCGTAAGCTGTTACTTACATTTATTGGTTATATGCTGCAACAGATATATGTCTGTGTTTCATCCCTTCCAACATCAACGAATCTTTGAGCACCAATCTTTTATCTATCTGGAGATGTTAGTTGTGTCGCTGATGTCTATCTTTCTAACTTTAGTAGGAATATCAAGTCCAAGGATAACCGCGTTCCGTTATGCTTTTTCGTGCATTTCCATTCTACTGGTTGCTTTCGGGAGCTACGTCTACATCCGGATATATTTACGAAGCCGTCAAATTTCAAAGATGATCCGCGTCAACTCGACCAATGATCACAATAACGTCAGGAATAGTACTAATAATTTGCGAGCAGCACGGATTACATGTCTTTTTATCGCTGCTCTCGTTCTTTGTGGGTTACCCCATGTCTTGGTAAAGGTGATGTCATGCGTGACCCATTTAACATGCCTGGAAAATATCATTTTTCAAAGACAAATATGTTTTGAAAAAATAATTTTTCCTGCATTATGATTATTTTGGAGATTAATTCCATAAATTGATAAATGACACTTAAGGGGAAATTATGACGAGCTATCAGCAGTGAATTGAGAATCTCTTGTAAGACGGACAGCAGCCTTAAGATCAGAGTGTGAGAGCATTTGGCGGTGTTTTACTCAAATGGACAAATGGAGTTTTATTGATAGTTTCTCATTTACAAGAGAATATTGGTGTTTCGTCACATACTGTTTTGACATTCTTCTGAACCTGTTTATGATAATTGAATTGGTATTCTGCTTACTTAAAGAATGTCTACTGTGCACCTTGGTTTGAAACAAAACACAGAATTTGTATTTTTATTTTAGTACTAACTTAATTATTCGATTCGGCCCAGCTAAACGTAGACCTCATTTAGGCAGAAATAATCTTAGGTGAAGTTTACGTGTAGTGAATATCTGATAATAAATTACGAAATACACTAAGTAACATGCACGTAACATCAGAGATGCACGGGAGAGAGCTCTCCTACTTAGTTTGAATTCCTTTTTGTCTTATATTAGGTGAATATATTTGTACTTAGTCCCCCATCCGATATTTTTTGTTGTCACGGTTCTCAAGAAGGAACTGATTGTTCGTCTCATCTTACTTTGCTCGTAAAATGTTTTTACACTTAATCTATTGGACTTGATGACTGGAAAAGGGAAGACCTGAAACAAACTTATAAACAAACTCGAAAAATGATGAACATGACAGGTGCGTTACATCCACGTGATAGTGTCGCAAGACTCTCTATCTACGAAGGAAAGGAGGAGAAAGAGGTCGTATATCTGTAGAAGACTACAGTATGTTGATCATGCAATATTAGGAATTGAGGAAATAGATAGAGAGGACAGTATTTCTGAGAGACAAAGGAGTTACTGAGTTCTGAATCATGGCAGTGGCATGTTAGCGGAGATCTGAAGGAGTAGATGGAGGGACTTACATTTGCAGCTCAGGATCAAGTTCTGAGGAGAAATGCCATAAAAGCAAAGATTGTTCATTCTCAAGACGAGTCTTTGCTGAGAATCTTGCACGAAAGCAATAAAAGAGACATCTTGACAGGGAAGCTCGAGCGCTTCGCTGCAGGTAATTTAGACTTAAACATACAGAAGAGTGATATCAACATGAACCATGTAGAACGCTATAAACTTCTTTGGGATTTCACAGTTCATACCGACCTTGAAATACAGGCAAGACCTGACAGTAGTGGTTGCTAAAGTGAAGAAAAGCTTGTTGTATAGTCGATATTGCAGTCCGCATCGACAGGAACATAGTTGCCAAAGAGAAGGAGAAAATAAAAAAATTTGAGGATATTGCCAGAGAAATAATAACTTTGTAGGACGTAAATACCAAGATTATTACCCGTAGTGATAGGAGCCTTTGAAACGATTTCAAAAGCAGCTATTGATGCTTACTGGAAAGAATTAGAAGTGAGTGTTTAGATAGTATTGACGAAGAAATCTGTTTTATTGGCTAAAATTTCAAGAAATGTCCAAGAATCTTAACGCAGTTTGTTATGACCCAGAATTTAAGACAAACACCAACAGTAAAACTGTTGTGCGTGCATTCCCATAAAATAATGTTAATGATAATAATAAACATTGGGGAAAAAAGAGAGGAAAACCATTGGAAAACCGGTTTTTAAGGGTCAGCAAATATTGCCGAACTTTTGCTGGGCTAGCATAGCTAAAACCTCTAGCTATCATAGTAACTATCATAATGATTAAAAACTATAATTGCAGAAAGGTAATAGTAATACATTAATATCAAAGATGAGATGGTTTACAACTAGGAATTAGCCTTATTCTTTTTGTTGGTGTCCTCCCTACCATCCTCTTTCTCCGGCTTCAAGTTTTAGTTGGCGCCACACCACGAGAGGTGGCAAGGGAAACTGATTTCACAAGTTCCCTTCTTGATCTCATCATTTGAAGTAAATTATTTCACTCGTGGAAGACCTCGTACTTCAAAGTTATGGAGATTCTTGTAGCACTTGTCTTGCGTACGGCATGGGAGTTATTTTGTCTTCAACTATTGACAGTAAATTGTAGCACCTTGCCTTGATTATACCTGCTTCTGATAACATGTCCTCAAGTGCACTTAGTATCTCAGACCCATGATATTGCTTTAAATTTGCTAAACTGTATTCACTTCGCAAAATCTTTAAAGTATCGTCTCCATCACTTCCACCTTAAAAAAGGAATGATTTTAAGGTCGTTATTGTGATAAAAAATTAAAATAATGCTTATATTAATTCACCCACCACACTTGATAATCACGATGTAGAAATGTCAGGCAGTATCATATCTCAACATCGTCACCTGATAATGAAATCATATTGTTGAAAACAATCAGCAAGAAAAGGGGCCCAAGAAATAATACACGCAGCAGATCTGGTTACATAATCTTCTGACAGGTTTGTTACTACAAAAAAATTGTCTAAATTTTCATTTAAGTTTCTATTAGAAAGTGTCAATTCCTTGGTAAAAGAAACTTATCAACAAAGGGGGCTGCGACGTAAGTGACAAATTTTTTTGCACTTACATCATTGCTTTTTATTCCAACTATCTTTAATTATCGACGAAGGTTTTGAAAAGGAACTTCATTTGATTTGATAGGTTTGATGATATTCCATAGTATCTCTTGGGGCGGGACGGGACAGAGTGTGGTGGTCTTACCCTCTAATAATTCTGCTTTGAAAAAGGAAAATGTTTTGCCTGAAAAATGAATCTGCCAGAGATCTTTAACAAAAATAAGCCAACTAAAGAAAATCTATTTAATTTCCTATTCAGCTTTCAAAGCTAACTAAAATTTATATTTTCATTCAATAAAATGATGGTGACGCTTTTGTTGGGCACTTAAAAATATCCTTCGCCCCAATCTTGTTTTGTTGAAATGTAATGGATATTCGCTTTTTAGTGCTGCTGTTATAGAGTCCAGTCAAAGGTAGTTTCTTCGACTTACGAAGGCACCTGCTAATGTCATTTATTGGGCGATTTATATCTCCACTGAGTCAAAAGACTAATTTCCCTTTACCTTTCTCTCTTACTCTGTAGGCAAGAAAATTGGCAAGATGTGTTCCTTCCTTTTCACAACAATTTTAAGACGAAATTCTTAGTGACCTTAAACAAATGGAGGGCATATTGACCTGATAAAGTGCTAGTATTTTTCTGTTCTTCTTCTCTGTGGTATCAGATGTTATCGTTTGGCAATGGAAAAGGTTTAATGTTCCCACATCAGAACAGAAGATAATGAGAAAACCTCGTGTTTTATCAAAATAACATCTTGTAATATCGAGCAACATTGCCCTAGGAAAGTTAAGCCTAAAACCTCTAGATTTCGACAAATTTGGAAATAAAGCTCGTCCGAGTGGTCCTTTATCATCCTCCAAAATGAGATATAATAGGCTATAAGCAGTGGTGTAGCCAAAGAAAAATAGTTGGCCCTGCCCTATGTTTGCGTAATAAGAAAACAGTACGCCCCCAAAATCCACCAGATTTGCCCTTCAGCCATCAAAAAATGATTTTTACTCTCAATTTGATAAGAGGACAGCCAGCTTTGATAAAAACTGAAACAAAACCTTGTAAAACTGAAACAAAACCTTGTAAAACTGAAACAAAACCTTGTAAAACTGAAACAAAACCTGCTCACTCATTCTGCTATACAACCAGTAATAACCAGTCACTGCTCCTAAAATATGGCAAGAGTTGAGCTCCAAAACATACCAATATAGGCTTGCGTATAACTCGCTAGCCAAAAGATTCATTACCAGAAAAACAATAAGAGGTCATGTAATCTAGGAAAGACAGGACGAAACTCCTGGTAGTGTTTTGGCACTAACTCGGTCATCTGACCATGCTTATAGGAGGCTTTTTCTTCAGGAAAGCGATAAATACAGTAAGAGCTTAATATTATGGAACTTATTAGACAATAGATAGATAAATATTTATGGAAATTATTATGAAATTTAAAAAAATTTTTTTTTGAAAATTTTTACTTCTGCCGAGCGCGACCTCTAGCTACTCTTCTTGCTATTTTAATTTGTCACTAGCCATATAAATAACTTGTCGTAAGGAAGCCGTAACTTCTTTTGGAATAATGAAACCAGCACGTTTATCAATGTTCCTCGATATTTATACAATACAGCTTCGTAACAAATAGAAGGAAAATATTAATAAAATTAATGAAGACATGAATATGTAAATGAAATTAACATAAACATGAAAGACGAAAATATGGTCTAAATGTTAGATTTGTTTTTAACACGTCCTTCTAAAAATATTTCCAATCCCTTCGTTCAATACAAAGGACGACCAAGTTCTAAATAATCCCAGAAAACATATGCGTTAGTTACCAGATTCTGTTGTGTTTCCTTCTAAGCCTTGTTCTATCTTTATGACAGTGGTTTCGCTCGTTGCCAGATACAAATTTTAAAAGAAGGAACGTATCATCCATAAAGCCCAGACAATTTAATTTATACTAATTTTGCCATATAAGGAAAACGGCTAAAATAATTCAATCGAACTCGCGACAGCCACAACAAGATGGAATTTAATTCGAAATAGAATAGACTTTGTGAAGTTCCGTGCGGACGTTCGAAATATTTTATTGTGTAATGTAATCTCCATTCTGTGATTACATACCGTGTAAATACATCACCTCGGTCTACGAATTATAGCGGTAAAATGTAGGGATTTTGGTTTTGGAAACCTTTTCAAAGGGTGAAGGGGGCAATGGAATGTTGCAAACCTTTTCAAAGGGCAAAGGGGGCAATGGAATGTTGGAAACCTTTCAAGAATATAAAATAGGCTTGACAATTATAATAAGCCATAGACAGATTTTGATCACTTGAGAATTGAAGAGCTTGAGTTTTGGGGAAATTAGCATCTATGCCTAGGTCACAGTAATTTTTGAATAGATTACGTTGATTCATTTTTGGCGCCACTTGGATAAAAAACTCCGGTTAAAGAGGGTATAATGACACAATGTCAAAATTTCTCTTTCTCGTTGGCATGGGACCGTAAATGGTATGGGAAAGCGTCTTCGTTGCGTAACTAAGGGGACCGTGGGTTCGATTCCCCATGGTTCCACGATTTTCATGAAATCATCTATAGCAGGGCGGCTATGTAGTGACGCAATATCCAAACAATAGACGTCCCAAAGTTCTCTCTCTCAATGGTAAGTGGCAGTAGCTTAGTGAAAAAGTATCGCACAATGCACAGCTGCGGAGACCATGCGTTCGATTCCGCGTGGTCCCACTATTTTTCACTTTCGAGATTTTTATAACACCGATGTCTACATTTCGTCACTACAAGGTGCCTCATTCTACGCTCTCGTCTCCTGAAGATTGAACACTTGTTGTTTGGGGTACATCGCATTCTTGAAATTTAAAGCAATTAGAGATAAACAAAATTGCATAAATGATTTAAGTGCTGAAGTATAACTGAATTATGATCTTCAGTGCATAGCAAACTCACCTGCTTTATGTCGCATTCTCTCTCTTACGTGGCAGGCAAAGCACAGTCCAACTAACAGAACAACAATTACCACAGTGGGAAGATAAAATCCCTTCTGTCTAATGTCAATGAGCCCCTTTGATTTTTCTTCAGCAGCACTCGCCGAGCTTATCTTTTTGAAAGAGAAAAGAGATAGCATTTGATTAAAATATATGATCCCCTTAAATCATCATTAGAACTGAGGTGGCATCTCATTTGAGGATTGAGGGATCTTTTCTTGCAGTTAATAGTTTGAAGTTCTATTAGCTGATATTTGTTTAGGATTTCTGCACCAGGTTGGTCGTACAAGGGAGTAGGCTCGTATTATCAATGAGGAAGATTCAACAAGTGGAATATCAAAACAGTTAAAGAGAAAATCTGCAGAAGGGTAAGGTTAGGCTTACATATCGTGTAGTAAACATGGTAGGAATATTTAGTGCTCATAGAATAATCCAGCTACGAGTAGTACAGAAATTTAAACAGATCACCTTTTTGTCTACCTACTAATAGAGGAAGGTTACGATTACAGTTTTAGTCTACAATTTTCTCTGCCTATTTATGCCTTGTTATATGTTGCTGAGTGTATTTTGGAAATATGTAAAATATTAAATTTCAAATTTCCTGGTAGCCTGGATTAACATTGGAAGGTAAGTTGTTTTGTAATAATGCTAACTATAAAAGGCATATTTGAAATGTAATGCAATGAAATCATTTTACACTGAAAATATCATAGTAAGAATTGCCGACGTCGAAAACCTGAAAAGTAAGAATTGCCTAGAAATCATGCTTACGTATAAGTGTATTTATATTACTCTCACAAAGACACCTCAGACGATTACATCGTTGAATAAAATATATGTCTATTAACATGGAGATTCCTATTTGAGTTTATGTACGCTTTATAAACTTGACCATTATAATCATGCAAAATCCTGTGAATCATTTTTTTAGATTCCTTTTAGTTTTATCTCTAATAACAGATCAGATCCATAAAAATGGTGACTCAGCACGATGTTTTTATGAGACTATTTTATCTTTCATTTTGCTAATGGTAGGTCTGCAAAACGGAGGTATTCGAATGACATGTCAATACAAGCAATATATGTATGCAGGCAATGTTGAACATAAACTACAAATCTTGCAGATCAAACATCATAATTACCTTCA
>JAAAKL020000532.1:0-39378 GCA_010016065.2 Carybdea cf. marsupialis auct. non (Linnaeus, 1758)
CACAGCATTTATAGCTCTTATCATCAACAATAATGTTTCTGCGTCTGCTCAGTAATGAATAGAACGACACTAGTTAGTTCTTGACCTTGTCTTTTGCTTGTTATATAAAATTCTTGTATAACTCACCAATGATAACCCCCTGATCATCAGCTAAGACTTAAATTCTAAATAATGAATTTTATAGCTTTCTCAACGAATAATAAGTCTGCAAACAGGAGTTGTTTTCACTGCATGACATAAAATATCATAATCTTTTCCATTTTCAAGTTTCCACATAGTTATTAAGAGGCATTTGATGGTTAATTTGCGTACTAAACGAATGTCGCACTGACGCTATCTACCCATAGAGATGGAGAAAACCGGCTTCGGTAGGTCCAATTTTGACTTGAAATTACGTTAAAATTTTCAGTAGGGACGGCCAATGTTGGCGTTTCCTCAAAAGGAGGTGTTTCTCTTTACCAGGTTGATTTTAAACTTGGACACCTGGTCTGTAAGAGAAAACTGGCTTTGTAAGATGATGAAAAACATGTTTTAATAGTTTTAAATGCATGCGTTGAAAAGACAGAGGTAAACAGGAGGTTGTCATCACAGAGGTAACACTGCATAAAATGAAAAGACTAGAAAAGGTAAGAGTTTATAGAGATGCATTCGTTGATAACAGAGAGAAGAAACCAATCATTCAAAATAGATTTGTTAATCATGATCTTGGACCCATAGAAAACCTTTAGAAACATGAAGTTTGGAAATCTTCGGAGCCGGAGTCGCACAAATTATCAACATCAAGTATAAAAGTGGAGATATCCTGAGACTTGAAAAAGGTAATATTTATAGCCTTGACTCATCAAATATTGTAAGTAAACTATTTCAAGCTCATACTCCTCAAATAATTTGCTATGTTGATCAGTCATTTTCCTATCTTTCCTTGGCTTATATACATGGTCACAAATTCTTTAGCGTAACTTGTAATAATATTTACGTTTTTTACCTTTTTGACGACACTTCAGTAACAGATACTAATCGCTCATAGGATATCAAAATTAGAATTTTTAAGGAAGGTTAGGACTTAAGTAAAATCTTAAAAGTCTGGACTCTTTCTCTGATGCCTGTCTATTAATATCGTCTGGAGATTATGTAGAAACCATGTCAAGCATCATGTCTACGCTTCCTTTTTAAGGCTCAGCAGAACATAATCGGTCAGTGCAAACCACTGTGTCAATTGAGATTTATAAACAATTGTGCTAGGATGCATCAACAGATGTCGTCAAGCGCTCGTGCACTTTGAAATATCGCTACGTCGTCGCCAATGAGTACTTGCCACATTGCCTCTGACACTATGAATTGATTTTCGATACAGTACATGCGCTATGAGCCCACAAACAGAGCCGTCGTACATCTTAAAGTGACGTGTGGCCTAATTTCCTTTAATAAATAATTTTCTGGGGGTTTATTGTGAAGAATAAACTGAAATGATGCGAATGATATATGGGCCTTTATGAGACGATTCTGCTGGTGTAAGACTGTATCAAGTAGATTTAACGAACGGCACCGGTTATTCACGACAACACGGCTCACAAATAAAGAAGTCGGTTTGATCATATCACAATTACCTTCCACTCTGTAAGAACCTGAAGATGGATGCAACTTATCAGATAAACCTCACTGTTCGTGAAAATAAGGACATTAATAGGGGGCTCACTACCTTGAAAAGCAGTAACAAAAGAGTCAAAGTTAAAAATGAAAGAAATCATGTTAAAAAGCGGCATATGATATCTTCAGTTGCGGCACCAATGATAACTTTCAACTCAAAATAACAACAAGTTACAGAAAGACAGTGCTTGTTAATCTTCGTCATATATCTACGCGCTGTACTACACGTCCTAATTACAGGGTTCTCCGACCTTTGTCACACTTCCATGCTTGGGTAATACTACAAAGTTATGCGGTGTTACAAAACTACAGGCTGGAGACTATTGCCTTATTGGCCTTTGCTAGTCTCTATCCACTGCGCAATTGTTCAACGCACAACAAACTCATTACTCTACAATAATTACAAATTTTAGCCTTTGAAATTACTTGTCCATCTCTTTACCTTATATCAATTGCTATTAAATTAAGTGTTACTTGCATTTTAGTGCTACTGTTTTGACAAATAACTGCGGTATCCTTTCACAATTGCTCAGTGTTGATAGTTTACATCTTAGTTATGCCTTCTTTCTTTTCTTCCATCGACCTATGGACATCACGGGTACTCGAACACGACACTGAGGCAAGTACTGTACCGCCAGTGTGGGCTTCATTCGACTTTCTAAACATACGAGGCATAAGCCTTACCTTCAGTGAAAACCAGACACGATTGTTGCAACAGAAGGCAACAAATAAGAGTGTTCCTTGTAACGACGTCAGTATAACAAACATGTATAACACTGTGATATTCTTAGCAAGGTTGCCAACAAATCCTAGGATCCATGGTATTCCAAGGAGAGCTGATACTTTCAATGATATGAGGACAAGATTTCGTACCTGATATACTGAAGAATGGTTTGCTATATGTGCTGATTTGGATTTCCTTTGATGACGGTAAAGGCTTATTATTGTCAAAAGTAGAGATATCGTGTTGAAAAGCAAAAGCAATCCCACGGGAAGTACTACCACCATCAAGTTGGGCCAAAACTTTTGTATGAAACATGTGTCTCTGAATCTTCCGTACCCTATGATTCTATTGGTACTAAATTCAGTAACTACGCATGTCATTATTGTGAACGTTGAAATGCCAAATGAAATTATACAGAACGCATTAAAACTTTGTCCTTTTTTAAATTGAGCTGACTGGAACGGTTTAGTAGCATTGAAAACATCGTAGGCTATGCAAGACGTCCATAAAAATTGACACAATGACAGCCAATGTAAAGCGATTGCCAGGACTTCACAAATGATGTCGTTTTTAATATACTCAATGGGTATCACTTGCATTAGGTGCATAACACACAGCACTGCAGACAATGCGATAACGTTCCTTCCCCCAGAACTCCTTAGTTCCTTAATGAAAGTGAATAACGAGATAAGAGACAGTGAAAAGATAGCACTCACACCATTCCCAATAATGCGTATCTTCTTGCTCGTAGCTTCAAATGCTGCCCATCCTTGCTCATGCCATCTTGCCTCGCAGTTGCTATCAATTCTATTGCCATCGCAGACTGCCTTAAACTTAGATACTTGATATATCTCTTTGCATGTACTGTCACTTGTATTGTAGGTACCGTTGTTGTGTTTACAGCTCCTCTCACGTTGTATAATTATCTCTGAGACAAACACTTCTAATGCATGAAAATAACTGGGATTCGAGAATTCAAAGCATTCGAAATTGGTAATGACTTCAATACTAGCTATCCAGGCCATGCTGCATAGCCACGTTTCGTTGATCGGACTGTAAAGATTTGCTACAATTGCTTCTGCTCGTACTTTTTCTCTTATTTTGGACTCCATGCACTTTGAGAGTTCACTACCAGAGGTGGACAAGCCCCTTTGACATATTGATGCCCAGTGGCTGACATTTATACTCACATTTTGGTTGTGCGTTTCCACGTGACGTAGTTGAAGAACAGCAATAAGAAACCATATTACTGCCATGTTCACAAGCAGGGGGCGTCGACTAGAGAGCACATAAATAGGTCGAAACTGTGAACAAAAATCGATGCTGCATGTCACTTGATGCTCTCTGGCCCGTTGTGTAAACCGGCATGCCTGGTTCTTGTACACACTTGATGTCTCATTTTATAACATTTGCTATTGTTTCACAGCAAGTATGTACCGCTTGTTGATCTGATTTGAATAATACATGGTAAAATAATTATTTTCTGCCATTATGAAGTCGTTGCACAGCCAGAAGAGGTCTTACTTCAATCGCTATGTAAAAGAAGGATATTCCCAGCATGAAATAAAGGGAACTAATTACTATTGCTTCTTAGTTTGAAATCATCAAAAAAGTTGATTGCTTTTACTTACTAATACTTCATTTTGTTATTCGGACATGATTTATTGATGAATATTTTGCAACCTATAATGCAGCTCTAATGAAGAAAGCAGTATTTTGTAAGTGTGTAGGTGTCTGGACGTAGTTTTTAATGGATATTGCATCCTGTCTACGATGGTTTTCCCTATTGGGCATTAATATGAATTGGCAAACGTAGAAAGGTTTACAAAGGAACTTCATACGAACAGATAGATGTCGCTTTCATTGATTATTTATAACTCCGACATCCTTGGGCTTTTACCGTTACCAAATCTGATCAATTTTTTATGGAGAATGTTACCTGCAATTCCTTACCTTTTGTGGGAGCATTGATTAAGCGATCTGAGGGTTCAGTCTGACATGTGGATTGTTCTGTAGACGTTATAAGAGTTTTGTAAGGGGTAAAAATACCGTTTTCTATCTTCAGCGAAAGACGATCTGTAAGGCGGCATTTATAAAGAGGCACGTACGCCTACCCGTGAGGTAGAAGGAAGTACCTGAGAAGCGAATGAAATTGAAAAAGGTAAAAGGGTGGCGAAAGTAAGTTCTGAAAAAAAATATTTGCACGTACGAAATGAGAACAGCCACAAAATCATACAAGCTGTTGAGAGATATTTCAATTTTCGGGAAAGCAATCATAAAGCACAAATCGCGTTAAAATTGGAAAAACGAGTAAAAGATAATTGAATTTCGATTCATCTAAAGAAAACGCTGCTTTCACTGGAATTGGCAAAACGTATATGAAATGCATTAATATCAATCAATAATTTGCCGTATTTTGATCTCCTTTTATCCGAGTACGGAAGAATTACAACCGGGCATTGACACTTCTTTTTGATAACAAGTCTATATTTTGCATACTGCAGACTATCTTGATTGCTTCTTCATTTCCTATTCTTAAAGTTATATTCATAAGTTTGAAGTCTTGTCGTCAAGCGAACCCCCGACAAACAAAAGGTGTTAGTGGAACCTAACGAAAAGACATGGACAAGGTTTAAGGGTCAAACACTGTGCGACCACGTCCTCTTCAAATTGTTCGTATCTGTCCGCGCTGTTTTGTGAGAAGTCGGAATAGCAGAGCCGTAAGACCTGCGTCGTGGTATGGTACTGTCGTTGAAGAGATAATTTCAGAGGAGAAGAGGGTGGAGGTGGGAGCTATCAAGAGAATCTTTACCAGAAACAGGCGCAAAAAGAATTTTCAACATATTAAATGATACGAAGCATTGTATGACAAAATGTATCACAGAAATTTTCAGTACAAATCATTACCTCACTTGCAAATTCAGTAAGATACTAATCTATCTCCTAAAAGATATATAAAAAGATACATTTTGACAAGACTAAAGGCTATTTTCAACTTAAAAGTGTACCTTTTTATTCTTTGTACATAGAGTCATCTAGAGGAACATTCATTTTAGGTGCTAGCTGCACCAAAAATCAAACGAATTGATTTAATCAACTGTCTAAGAACTACCGATCAACAGTACTTCTGATAAACAGTGAAGGGTACGTAGATCTCCATGACACATTACAAGGCGAATTTCAAAACTATCACAAAGTGGCATGATCATTGGAAACAGCCTTTTCCATGCCATGTGTAACTCTGAGATACAAGACCTTTAAGTATTACAATGACTTCCTCCGTGACAAGGTATGCGTCATGTACCACACAATAGGTGAAAGAACACACCCTCAAAACGCTACCTGACGTGATGTGGGTTTTACGATTTGCGGTTAAAACTGGCATTCCATATTTCGGTGAACCACATTCAGGCAAAGCGCATGGCAGTACACCGGGTTTTCGTGATCATCGCAAATCAAAATTTTCGTGCAGGGTTGTTGCTACTTGATTGGACCCTGTGATCAGAGTATTGTATGATCTGGAAATAGCCCTCCAAGAATTGCAGGTTGCCATAAATTTTAAATCTACCTGAAAGGAGACATTTGTAAAAATAAACCATCATTTTGTTATTATTTGCAGGAATATCCCTTGGCTCTGCAATCTGACAATTTTGCATCGTGCTTCTCCCACAGAGGTACCCCTGCAACTAAACCGCGGCCTACTCCTATGACAGTAAACTTCCTATCACGGCAGAAGCCGAAAAGCACAATGTTTTCCTATCTATTCAGCTAAAAACTGATCCCTTGTCTTCAAACAAATTATCAACAAAAATGCTAGAGGGAAAACCAAAAACAGATTCAGGAGTAATAAGCAGAAACGATTGCGTGTCCTAATAAATGTCCATTACAGGTTTCGATCTATAAAATAAACAACGTAATGCGGAAAGTTAAAATGACAGAAAGTTGCACAGAGGATAGTTCAGGGGGTGAGTGCTATCGACAGGGGAATATTTACATTACACGGGTATAAACTTAACTTACTAATATACTGCGGGAAACAACATGAAAATATCACAGAGGGCACCGCAGAAATAGTTGTAAAAATGATTATCACACAGACAAAATGACTCTTGAAGCATAAAAACTGATTTACTGTCTTTTCATTAAAAGCTATTTGCTGCACCAAAAACGGAACAGGAAGTAACTACCTGATTTAGAGAGGTAACTAAACACACATACTAAAATGCCTTGGAATGCAGGATTCTATACCCCTCCACAATATAAAAACATCATGAATGCTGGCCATCTCTCAGCCATGGACGCATCAACCTGTTCCACTTCAATTTCCTTTCATATATTTACCACGATGGCATTCCAAGAATAACTATAATCTGTATAATCAATATAAAGACACTAATTTTAAACTGCCCCAAGGAGAATTAGTCTAAATACAAATAAAATCGCCGAAGTCGATCAGTTTGTTATTAACCACATTGATATATCTAATCATTTCAAACATGAGACGGTGGAGCAGTCAGCTAAGATGGAACCAAAGACTATGTGTTTCATAATCTCTGATGGAACTAAAACTGGCTATCCTTATTGTGGGCATTTCTCTTGGCATAAACATCCTCAGTTTTTAGTATCACATCAGGTAAGAACCTTTCTGAAATTCCACTCATCAATACCTATATAGTAAATGTCTTAATGGCAACTTCCCATGACTTTACCAAGTGTCTGTTGAAATAGCTGTATGCCAAATGAAAGTGTACTGAGTGGCCACTACAGAGTAGTTACAAATGCGTAATGTGGTCGTCAGCAGGGCCCGCGCAACGGTTTTGAAAGTGGGGGGGGGGGGGCAAGATCCCTTCTTACTCTAATCCTGTATTACGACTCTGTGAAAACACATTATTAACACTTCTACTTGTAAAAAAGTGAGGGGAGGGGGCTGGTGCGGAGTATTAAAACAGATATGAGCCAATTTCCCCTAATTTTGCTCCCGATTTGATCTATATCTACCTGAGTCAGTCTAGTTGTAGGCTGCCAATGCATGCGATATACGTGACGGCTTTACAGGCCAATACGCATCAACAAACGAAAGGTCAGTTTAATTTCAATTTCCCGCTGACAAAAACCGATCAAAATTGACCTAACTGCATCTTGATTGACGTGAACCTGCAGTGCCCTTCCCTGAGTTTTGCCAATCTCTTTCATAATTCTTGAGTCTTTCCCCAAGTTTCGTGCAAAAATTAAATAATCCAGGTTCTACAGGTCTCCCAAGTCAGTAGCTACAATGCATTACACCTGTTGCTCATTCACCTAGTACATAAATTTATTACATCATATTAACATTGACATCGTACCACACTCCACTTGATGGTCAACCACCCAAAAGATTCTATTTCTGTGCACTGTTCCACATACTCATGTTGAACTTGCAACAGCTTGGTATCAGCAAACACCAAGTCACTCGAAACTGATTCTTGTGTTTGACACAAGAAAGAGCACACATACTAACTTACATACTGGTATTACCTAAGCAAGCCAGTGACTTCATTTAGGCTCTCCCTAAACTGATCTGGCACTCCGAAATGACAGCCAATATCAGCTTTTATCATCATTTCTCTAATAGGTGTATTTAAACTAACGAAGTAGAGATGGCTTTTAGTTTTCCTCACTTCTGCAGAGACTTGAATGAGTTCATGGAGAAATGTATAGTCAATTTCCACTACTCCACTAAAATCTAATATAATCACTGATGGTGGTTGCTTGGCACTGAGTAAATCTTCGACATGACCTAGGACATATTCTACACCTGGATACAAAACACCACTTACTATCTTTATTCTAGCAACCTGATCACCATCTTCTATCACTTTGGGGTATACAACAGGGTACAATACTAGTGCCAAAGCACTTAAAACACCGGCCAGGAGGCCAAATTCAAGTGTATAAAAACAAGAAAAGAATGTTACACCCAGAGGTATAAGTTCAAGCTTTCGAAATTTCCATAACTGGCGACAAGTTGAAATGTCTATCATTGTAAGTACAGCAGCAATGATGATAGCCCCAAGACAAGCTCTAGGAATGTATTCAAAATATGGGGTGAAGTACTCCACAGCCAACATGACAACTGCTGCTGTAAACACACCTACAACAAGACAATGAAAAAAAATATATAACATGCAGTAAATACACAGATTGATTAGGAGTGTTTCCAAAGCTATCTATTCATAATCCCAAAATATTGTTTAAAACATAGTTGGAGTTATGAAGGTCTATAAGCACTCACGCTCTCAATCTCCAATTTCCACTTCCCAACACCTTGTACCATTAGTACAAAAGACTTGTACCAGTCTGACAGTACAGCCTAACTCCTGGATTTCTAGTGTCAAAGATAATTTAAACTAACAGGACTACAAAAGAAAGACATGTAAATGGTACATGTAAACAACCTTTGCCCTGTGTATGCTTACTCCATGAATCTCAAAAGTTGATCAGCTTTGCTAAAGGATCACTTCTATATGAAAACCATAGCAGAGGGAGTGCTAAAGCTTGGTTGTGTGCCCTATTTATGTTGTTACACAAACAGTTATGCCCTATTGTTGCACCTGCGAATCTTAGTTCCAGAAAAAGCATCAAGCTTTATAAAATATTGCCCCAATTTGTGCTGTCATATTCTGTGGAACCTAAGGATTTTGATCCATACTGATAAGAGAATAGTAACCCATTAGGTAGTTGTAAACAGATTTCTACCATGAACCACCTTATCTAGTAAGCCTGGCAGCTCAAGATGGACAACTGGCCCATGCTGGTATATGTGGCCCTGGGAGCCAATGATAAATTTTAACTTGATACCAAGTTTTTATGTTGGCTTGATTAGCTGGAACCTTGTGAAATATAGAGCTATAACAATTGTTAAGATTATTTCAATGACCAGGAAATCAATATGTGTTCGTAAGAATCCAATTGAAGAGGCAGTTTGACAAGATCTTAGCCGGTAAGGCTAAATGCACATTCTCTGAGACTGGTAACAAAACAGGTTTTACAAGGTATTACAAGGTCCCTCTCCTTCATTATTCTGTTAGATCTTTTCGTACCAGCTCCTTTCTGTGGCACACTGACTTGATGGTTGACACCCGATCAATTACATATCAACTAAATGTAGTGAGATTCATTGGATATGTGGTTTTTTCCATAATGATAGTAGATCCTTTCATTTGGTCAGAATGTTAATGACTGAAACACCCTTTTACCTTGCCGATCATTTTGGTTGGCCACTACTTGAGGTCAGATTGATCCTGTAAGGTGATAATCATCTCAAGGCTTTGATGATGCCCTCTGTAGGTAACTGCAGCATATTTGTTGCCAGTAAGTAGACAATGTGGCAAACTGGTTTGTCAGGCACATTGCTGATGAAACAAAGTCAGCTCTGTCAAAGATGCTCAAACGAGAACAGCCTGTGCAGTGTTCCATAGTGGAGTCAAATGGGCCAGAAGTTAGGTGTGGATGTAATAGGGCCTACCTATGACAATTGCCATTACGCAAATGTCACTATTTCCCACATGAAGCTTTCTGTAACCACTGCTGTATCTTTTTATCTCTTGCTGGTGTTGCTGCACATGGTGGTGTACAATTGGTATGTGACAAATTAAAAAGGCTGTAGAAAGTAAACTTGCAGTCATTGAAACAGCATAGCAAACTTTTACATGATGATCACATAAAAGTCTTGGTAAGTGTGTTCATTTTCATCACAGTGTATACACAACAGCAGCTTGAATAGTTTTAAGTACATTCTCCAAGTTAGTTTAAAGGTACATCTGAAGCAGACTGAAATGATGATAACTTGTACAAAGAGTTTTTTCAGCATCTTCTTTACAACTTGTCTTTTTAAGAGAAGACAGGATATGAAAATATCAAGTATCTCCTCTAACTTGGTATTTTCAAATCTTCTCTTCTATACAATACTTTCACTTTCAATGGGCTGTGGACATCCTTCAATTGTCAAGTCACATGGCATGGAACGGTTGATCTCCAAAATTGCGTAGAGGTGGATGCATGTCCACCAGTGAAGTTTGAGAGTTAATGTGGCAATTAGCAAAAAGTGAACTATGTTATCACAGAGTTGCTATAGCTCATTTGGTAGAGCACCACACCCTGAATGTGTAGGTCACAGGTCCGAATCCTGGTAGTGACATTTTCACTTTTCACTAGTATCTCTGTTACATCTACACAACTCAGAAGATAG
Source organism: Carybdea cf. marsupialis auct. non (Linnaeus, 1758) (assembly GCA_010016065.2). Classification (NCBI taxonomy): domain Eukaryota; kingdom Metazoa; phylum Cnidaria; class Cubozoa; order Carybdeida; family Carybdeidae; genus Carybdea; species Carybdea cf. marsupialis auct. non (Linnaeus, 1758). The sequence goes on from JAAAKL020000532.1 coordinate 10,599, forward strand.
CATACTATATCATAGTACATATACTTTAAAGCATACCACTCTAAACTCAAGAAACAAAACAGTTTAAATGTTTTGATATGATCTTTATCACATTAAGTAACTTTCTGATTAAGATTTAAACATGTAATTTCTACATATAAAACAGGACTTAAAACAAACAACCTTTCCATGCCAAAAGGTGCCCTGCTACATTTTTAACACCTCTCACTTCAACACTTCTCCAAAACTGAACACCTTGTCTTTGAAATAATTTAATCGCCATTGCAACAACTCTTCCTATGCTTTTCTGAATCTACTGTATTTATTATTATAACTGAAAAATCTTGTTCAGATCCCACTGAGTGATATGGCTAAATAATTCTTCTTGTAGAATGCAAGTTCCCGAAGGTTGGCTTTATATTGTTGATCCTACATCTTTGAGCTGTCAAGACGCAACTCTACATAGCATTTACCATACATCTTACACTAAGCAAATATTCTATGTTATTTTATACAAACTAGTGCCAACAGTGGACATTCAAGTGAAAAGCCCTAACCAAGAACTGTTGACAGAGGCTCTGAAAAACTGTGATTCCAAGATGAGAGCAGAGGGATATTTCTGCTTGGAACACATCATAGACTTGAGTAGAAGATGATTTAGCAAATGTAAAATATCACTGTTTTCCAAAGGACTAAAATTCTACCAACATGATGAAGACATGATGCTTAAAAGTTGCATTTACCTGACAAAGGTGTCTGCACTCCACTTTGTGAATTCACAGCAGAGCGAGAAAAACTACCAGTGACTGGGTAAGATGATACAAATGATCCTGCAATATTAGCTAAGCCAAGTGCAATCAGTTCCTGTGTTGGATCAATCTTGTAATTATTTTGTCGGCTAAATACTTTCCCAACTGCAATAGCCTCCACAAATGCGAGTATTGGCACAACTAGTAAACCTGTATCAAATGACTCAAGGAGATCGAGTGTAGATAATGTTTGATTGTTGATGGAAATTTCTAGTAATGGCGCCTAAAAGAAAATAACAAAAGCAATCCTTTATATACATGATGGGTGTACTGGTTTATATTACCAACAACTGCCATTGATATATATATTGTTGCTATAGTGCTCAATAGAACAAAAGAGAGCTTGATACTAAAAAGTAAAATGACTAGACTAAATTGACACTATGGTAAGTAATGTAACCACTTTCCCCTTTTACCTATTATATGCATGTGTTCATGCATATACAAATGCATATATATATAATATATAATATGCATATATACTCTTATGATAAGTGTGTGCCAGGGTGTGTGCCTGGGCATGTGTCTACAGTACAGTGAAGCTAGTATGGCAAATACAATCCCCTTCAACATTTTTGACACCTCCTGTCTTCTTCACTCTTAAGTGTACAAAAAAAATTCAAATAAAAATTCTAATTAAAATAAATATGAATATAAATAAATATTTTGGTAAATGACAAGGGAATTATGAAAATTCACTGATTATACAATTCAGGGTTCTTTCATTTTGCTTGTTGTGTTCTCTAGTGACCAGAACCACAATGTAAACCTTGCACAGGTCTATGCAGATAAGCACATGTAATAAGGGAAAGCTGATCAGCATAAGTAACCTTAACTTTTGCATATGTAAACATACATCAGACTACAATATTACCTTCAACCACAGTGTTAGTTATGGCCTACCCCATCAATACAACTAAACAATCTATGTCATTAACCTTTAGGTTCATTTACCTACAGATTTCATGATCTATGCAATGTTTTTGTGGAAGTCAACTCAGTCATGGTTCGTCCATATGTGCAGGATGCAAACTTCTAATACATCTAGCAAGTAAGTTGGTTGGTGTTGAAGGGAAACTATTGTTGTCTTTTGATGCATGCTTTTGTTTCTTAAATAGTTTTACATTATTGTTAAGGTACGTACCACTCCCCCATGCTAACACATTTCATTAGCAGCAATGGAAAAAGCCTCCTTACACCCAGGCCCATAGCTAGCAGCATATTGCAGAGCAAGAGGAGGGGGGGGGGCAGTTCCTATATTTTGAAATAACTTCAATTACAAAGGAGGGAACCAATAGACAAGTACACCAGTAATCAAATACAGAGTCAATAAAAGATTGATTACCAGAAGTTAAGTAACAATCGGACACTGACTTTGACACAAATACTCCCTCTGATTTTTCCTCGAGGGGGCAATGCTCCAGTTCCCCCAAACCATGGGCCTACTTACATCTACTAACATTGTAAATTTATAAAACTTCCAAAGTAAATATGTTTTCTGTCACGTGAAAATAAAATGAACACCCAGAATTTTCAGGTACGAGCCACCACTGAGTCAACGTCTTTCAGGTATGAAGATGTTCCATGGGAATGGTGTCTAATGGTCAATGTCTCAGTCACCTGGTAAAAATAATTGCAATCTTTTTGACATTTAGGAAACTCAAAGGCCTAGTCAACTATCCAAAATGCATATCCAAGATGAACCTCTGTCTTTCTTCTAAGATGCTGTTGGAATATGAAAATGCCACCAAGTCGCAAATGAACTGTTTAGGTAAAAGCAAAATCTTATCTACTTATCATTGGCCATTGTATACCAAGTTGTTCTCATGTACTAGCCTAAAAACTACTTTTGGGGTGTTCAAAAGGCAGCTTAACCTAAAGTTCAAACCTGGTATAGACTAGATCAAAGTTCACGTGACAGTATTTTAAACACCCTACCGGTATTGAGTTTTTGCTGATAAAGGTATCCTTGCTGGTGTGGGAGTTGACCGTATGAAGATCTCAGTATCTTTCTGACACAGTGTTTACTATGAAACCACATGCAACATAATATCTGTGATATCAGTGTTGATGACTGCATCAATATTCTGTGAGCACAGAAAACTTATTACTTTTAAGTGATCTACGTGTCACTAAGCTTAGACTGTCCTGACTTATTCACACTATGGTTATAATACGCTTTGAGAGAATGACAGTGATGGAAGGGATCTGCTTCAGGGTCCTGGGAGTGATGCAATCCTTGAGCTTAAAAAAGGGTCCGGTAGAAAACTTCTAAATTCATCAGAAATTCCATTTTTCAGAGCCAGTAACAATCTCTAGAATAAGAAAAATGCTGTTGTGTGCCCTCACATTGGGATCCTGCAACAGCAATTTATCACTGCCAGAGTTTTTGAGGGATTCCAAGGGCAGCCTGGACATGTGTGTAAGTAAGCACATAATGTATTCTTCCCATGACTTGCAGAAGCAGGTTGCTTGACTCACCTTGGTGTATTAAGGCAGATTATGACAGTCAGATTTTAGTCCTTTAGGAATGCACTGGCAACGGGTAATTCTTATTTGGTTTTGTAGCATGACTTGTTCTATGCACCTGACCTAGGCTGAAATTTAATACTGGTTCATGCCATCACCAGATGCTGAGCCTGTTCACAGCTTTCTTGGAAACATTGACAAGATTACTCCAACAATGAGTTGTGCAAAGATGGAGATATATATTGTCCTGATGTAATAAAAGATTGTGAATTGTTTGCATCAATTGATTTGTGGCATCAGCATCATGGTCATTTAAAATTAAATGCTTTAAAGAGGCTTTTGTACAGAAATGAGGTTAATGGCCCATTCCCTTCAGACAAAAACAGTAAGTCACTGTATTATGATATCAGTGTTAAAGAAAAATACAATTATGTCCTTTGGAAGAGAGGTCAACCAGAACATGAGACTCTTGAACTCATGAGTGATGGTACATGTGGATTAATGGTAGATGGATCAGCTTATACTGCCATATACATGGATGATTATTATTGTATGGGCTTATTTTCTTTGACAGTGGCAATGTCTTTTTATTATTTCAAGAATACACAAAAATGATTAGGAGTTCAGTACAGCAAGGAAGACAAGAAAGGGTTTCAGATCAAATGCTGGCATGCAACATGATTCTGTTTCATAACGTTTGAGTACAGAAGGGAATCAGAAGAGTTTTCACTTGCCCGTGCAGTTGTTGTCAACCTGGCTTATAGAATGGCTTAACAGGCCACTTGAGGTATTGCACAGTGTAGTGTTATTTCATAGTAAAGTGTCATTGTCCTCTTGGCCCAAAACTGTGAATAATTCTGCCAAGGAAAGGAATGACCATTTGTGCCAACGTCACCCCCTATGAAGTTTCCATAAGGGAAAGCAAGATATTTCAGTCCTACATTTTATCTGGTTGCCTACCTTACAAACAAAATTTTCAACAGGGAATGGACTAACTAGTGTAAATCCTAAATCCTGAAATATGGCTGAAAACTACATATATACATAATTCTGAATCCTGAAACATGGCTGAAATATGGCTGAAAACTACATATAACAATAAAAGTGGTTCAAGTAATGTGACATGTGGTCAACATGCCCCCATGGTAAATATGAAGGGGATCTTGTGTTCTTATCTTCCATAAATCTAAGGGTTGAACACTTATTTCTGAAGAACCAATAGAGGTAACTCCTATTCGGCTGTGGCCCATACTGTACCTGTTTACACAGGCAAGTTGGCGAAATATGTTGCATGAATTCTTACCTTAAATCCTGGCAAGTGGCCTTTAATATCATGGGATAGTGTAAGATACTTTTCTTCATTGGCATCAACAACGCAATAAGCAATCGCCATCGACACAAGGATGATAACTGTATTCCGACCAATTCCCAAAAACCAAAGAAATTTTCTTGCTACTCTCTGGGCTCGAGATGTTGCTCCATCATCTTCCCAATTAATACGACCAAGCTTCTTAAATATTAACAAGGTCACAATACAGCTGACGCCAAAGAGCAAATCCCATGGCTTTAAATACTTGATTCGTTTGAATATGTCCACAAGTCCAGGAAGAAAATCCCGAGAAATGTCTGTTAGTCCAAGAATATCTTTCAATTGTCCTGCAGCGATAGTTATGGCTGCCGCTGATGTGAAACCGCTTAACACTGGAACTGAAACAAACTTAACAAGGAATCCAAGACGTAGGATTCCCATACACAGCAGAACCAGCCCTACGAATAGAGTAAATGTAACTGTGACACGCGGGTCTTTCGGGTAACCATAGATGGCCACCATCAGCGATAATATTGAAGTGGGTCCGATGGTGAGATCCTTAGCGCTGCCAAAGAAACAATAAACGAAGCAACCCATATATGCCGAAAACAATCCATACTGTGGTGGTAATCGAGCAATCGATGCGTAAGCCAAACCCTGAGGTATCACCATTAGCCCGATGGTAACTCCACTTATCACATCACATTGTAACTTCGTTAAGCTATATTCTGGTAGCCACTTTATTATTGGTATGTGTCTCTGTAGCGCAGAATAAAAACAGTTATAATTTAGGTTTGGGAACCTTGCTTTATCGATTTCTGCATCGACGCTAGATGAGTCAATGCTGCCAAGAGCCATGCTGTTAATTGTCCCTTGGTAGCTCGTCATAATCGAACACCCTGCACTAGTATACGGGGGCTGATAATTCTTTCTATCATCCTGAAAAAGGTAGTGGTTTAGCAAATCCAATCTTTGGTAGTCTGTGACTGCAGCATATCCAAAGTTTGCATTGCGATGTCGTGATCTAGTCACGAGATTTCCCCGTTCCAACCGCTCAAAAGATGAAATGATAAAAATCGTAAGTACATGGAATGCAAATCACTGCATGTTGCTGATATTTCCCGATACAGTTGTCTCCGTGATGTGGTTCTTTGGCTACGCTTTGATTGCTACCAGTACGTCCAGATATATAGTGGGGCAGTGGAGATCCGGCTTTCGCGTGCGCAGTTTCTTGTTGATATTCACATTTCTTCCACGAAATGTGTAATTCTGGAAGGTGGTTTCATGTTGAGAACGAGGATGAAAACTTTAAATGGAGGTTAAGTTGGAAACAGCACTCGAGAGTTTTCATTGCACACAACTTTAACAACGTGTCCTTCGAAAGAATCAAGCTTTTGCTACGATGGGAAAAGGTGGAAAATGTTATCCTAAATCATCCAGCTCTAAAATTCATATATATGCCGTTTCAAATACACATCCGACCATATGAGAAGGTATTGAGATACTGTCTAAAGAGAGAAGAAAATAACGGTGTTCAGTAGGGAACCGCATCTGGCTTTTGTCCTCACCATATTCTTTCTCTTTTTCTAACAATGTTACTAAGTCGTTGATCCTCTCTTCCCATACCTGCCTTTTATATGCATGCTGATCTCTCAGCTTCATTCCCTCTACACCCTGGCGTTCTCCTCTGGCAATTCTACGGTCTGCCTCTAGTGCATTATTTTTCATTTTTGTGTTCATGACATGCTGCAGTGGGACCTCTTCTTTTCGTATCAGTGAAGACTTTTTGACCTTGCACATATCCTCTTGTTTAAGATTTGATCTGCATTGAGTAGCCTATGATTTTAATTTGACCATGTTTATAATTCTACCCTAGAAGATCCTACAAAACATAGCAAAACACGATAGCAACAATGCTGCTACACTACCACTGCGGTTGATGGCAATGCCAAGTAAGGGAGGACGACACGGTCTACCAGGTTTGAGTAGAAATGGAAAGGACTATCAATTTTCCTCTTCCGGCAGTACTCAGCATTTCTCTATCCGTAAAAACTCGTCAAGCTTGTCTTTTCTTATACAAGTTTGACATGAGTAGAGAATATCTTACACAGCAATGTCACTCATTCTATCAACAATCTTGGAAGAATGATCTCACTGCTGAAATGCCGTCGACCCTAAGGACAGTGGCGGTTTTAGGGGGAAGCCGACAGGGCCATGGCCTGAGGCCCCGCACAGTTTTAAATGCCAAGAAGATAGTATGTGTTTAACTGCCCTTATTGCTCAGGTGGGAGTAAGTGATAATTTGAAACTTTACCTATTGGAGGCAATACAGTATCTCCGGAACTTCTGCAGGACGATAATGCCTGAACTCTATTGCAATACATGACGTGATAGGGCCCCGCAAACGTTTTCCGGCCCAGGGCCCCGCGCCCTCCAAAACCGCCACTGCCTAAGGACATTGAGATAGTAAAGTTTACTGGAAGAAAAATTTTTAGATGAGACAAGATATAGTGAAGACTCGGGAAATCAACTTTAAATATATCTCGTTATAGTGATTCTGTAAGCAGACCACAAAATTCTCTGTCTGGCAACATTTAAAGAAGCTGCATTGACCTTCATTAGTCCTTCAACATAACAGTGCCCTTATAATTTCCAATCGTTCTGAAATGTTTTTGTTACCGTAGCTTGGGTCCTGGTTATCAGGTAATAGTAATCCGATGACAGTTATCAGGCAAGTCAATCAGACTGCGCGTATCACAGACAGCAATACAAGACCTTTCATAAATGGACATATTTAATTTAGGATACTCTATAGAGTTGACATTGAGTGCGTGTATCACATCCATTTAAGCTTAAATGACGACAAATGGAATTGATGACTAACCAATCGAAATAAAATTTCTGCCTTTTAGGACTATGGAAATATTTTTTTTAAAAGGCAACAAATGAGGTATATATGTCAAAGAGAGTTCAGCGTCGATCATAAAAGAAAAATGACCAAAAATATGTTCCAAGGGGTTCGGGAGGATGGAATTTCTTGATTTGTCAGATAGTAGTTTGAAAGAGCCGTTCGAGTGTGCTAAATAGAGAAAGCCTGAATCATAGAAGCACGCCTCTTCATACCATTAGGTACCACGGCTAGGATATCTTCCTTCTCGATGTATCGACTTCCCATGAGAGCCTGCTGTGTTTGATTTCTTTCTCCTCCTTCTTTATCTACTTTATGTATCCACGGTTATTCATCCATGACAAATACCTATTATAACCTGCCAATGGCAAGAGAATGAATCGTGCTCGGAAATGTGGAACCATCTTTCTCAGGTGTTATTGTCCATGTTCAGCTTCATTGGAGTATTCTATGGGCAGATATTAATGAACGGAGGATGAAAAATCTTCCTTACAATACTATGATACTATGAGCGAGATATGCGTTGAGGTTACGTATCATAGTTGAAGGAGTTGGCCTGATGCATGCAGAAATCCTGGTCGCGTCATTACGCTTATGATTATTAAAACTTGAATTCGGCTATCATTTGCAAACGCCAATGTCTTGTGTCCTTTGGAAATGCACTTTATTCTAAATACTTAGGAAATTTAGATACCAGTTAGGCCTTCGGTATAGTAAAAGGACGACCTTCTATAGCTCCCTCCTTCCTTTAAAAATTCTTGCTTCAGTAACAAGCATTCTCTTCGATAACTACGATGCGGATGGGCTCTGTAACTCCTCCCCCCCCCCCCCCGATAGTTTTCTCACATTCCAAATTGTGTTTAAGTAACCAAATAGTGGCAAATCCATGTCTCTACCACTGCTCTGTTATTTGGGGAGGAAAAATAAATAAATGCATTATAATTAACGTTGGCCTTTAGAGAAGTTGATGATGTACAATCTGTGCATTTATTCAATAGGTAGGCGAAGATTTCAAGTCGCTTGAGGCCAATCAACATTTATACTATTTTTCTTGATCAGAACATTGCTGTATTCTTCTCATGAATATCAAAAGGCACATACTTAAACGAGATAAACTATTGAAAAAGAAATTAACGAAGCTTGTGATGACTCTAATGCAAGATCCTCTGGGTATAATCAACATGAAATTAAGGAATCTTGCTACGGATGAAATGGTCCAACAAAAAAAGGTAAAGTTTTGAAAATAGGAAAAGTAATAATACACACAAAATAGATGAGTCTCAAAGGAGAGACTGGAATAAGGAAAGAAGAGTTAAATTTTGAGCAAGTATGCCTTTGACAAGAAGGAGGCTAGTTGACTCCTAAGGAGCGGGTGCTATAAATGTGAAGTTTGATTCAGAAAAAGATGGGAGTGTTGAACAGAGTGAGATGCAATGGCCCCCAGTAACAGTTGAGGTCCTCCAAAAATTTGCAAGGTACCTATGAAGTTAACAGGTTGTCTGACCCAAATACGTTGCACTGCAGCAAAGACACTGAAATTTGTATGTGACACCAGAACGGAGTAGATGTGGTCCCTGATTTGGAAGACGTATTTACGAAATCAAAAGCCTTGCTAATTTACGTTTTGTTTTCATGATCTACTAGTTATAGATATATCTATTGATACAGTCTGCATAATCAGCATTGGCGGGAAAAAAATTAAAAAGATGAATTTCTGTTCAGAAAAAAATGAAGAAAAATAGAACAAACAGAAGGAAAAGAAAATCATTCAAAATCAACTGCTAATATACTCAGCAATTTAGAGAACATTGAGAGAAAACCTAAATATTTGCCATTTCTGTCCTTCAAAAAAAATGCAAAATCCCCCCGAAAAAATGAAAATAATGAAAAAGAAACAATGACTATGCAGCCTCTTGATATCTTTCGCAGGTTTGAGATTCGTAATATGATTCCGATTCCGACCTTGTACATCAATTGCTGATATTATAATTTTTTAATTACTCTTGTTGCATTTTACTTCTTGACTCGAAAACATTTCCTGTGTTGAGTATCCAATTCGTTTCTTAACGTACGATACAGTTTATTGTCAGGTTAAAAAACAAAGTAGGAAAACTCTGTTGGAACGAACGCCACTGGTTTAAATTTGAGGAGTTCCGGATAAAAAAAGCCAAAGTTGAAGGAGACAAAAAGGCGAAACGGAAACAACAACCGTTTTAATGGAAACAACTTCTTTAAAGTAAACTACTACAAATGACTTCCCTACGTATATATGACAAATCTCTTTTCTATAGTACAGATGACTTCGTAGGTTCACATTTAACTGGTTCAAATGTTAACAACAGCTTCTCCAGCTAATTGGTTTTCGTACTTCTCCAATGCTGGTTTGACTTCATTTGTTAGAAAACCCTGCACCTTGAATGAAAGAAAAGACGCGAAATGACATCAACATGTATAAAGAAAGATACAGGGATGGCCCAACCGAACTTGAATACAGGCCCGTAGTTACAACGAATTCAGCAACGAGGGAAAAAGACGTTTTTACAGGTGGGCAATGTGAACATTGCGATGTGAAATGACATCAACATGAATAAAGAAAGATACAGGGATGGCCAAACCGAACTTGAAAACCGTAGTAGTTACGACGAATTCAACAACGAGGGGGAAGGTGTTTTTAAAGTAGGGCAGTGTGAAAATGCCGATGTGAAACTCGTACATCCTGTGAATATTTTGCATGCTAAGGGGCAAGCGTTACTACGATGCAGGGTTTAGAACTCTGCGCCCCTTGGCTTCGGGCTTGCTTGAAAATGTGGAGAACAGGGGAAATATAAGTCATCAACATCGGCTAGAGGTCTTGGAACTTTACACCAGTCAAACGTAAAGGTTTTAGCACTAAGTAAAAGTAAGTATGCATTTATAAGTAAGTATATATTTTTCTCTGTTGTCCTCATGGGTTGTAGTATATTTTACCTACTTATAATGTTTGTCAAGTTTAAGTTACTTATCCTCTGAAGATGATGTGAAACATATCGAAAGCTCAGATGTAAAAAACTTGGTTTTTTATATATAGTCATGTCTGTTATTCGCAATGCTTTCTGGGCACTCATGTTTATCATCTAGTATAGATTTGCGTACAAAATTAAAACATAATAAGGAGCCTACCCCCCTGAAGAATCACATGAATAACTGATAAATCAAGGTTTATAATCGTTTAAAATCACTGACGTCGGTTGCACATGAGCCTGCAATTTATCGTTCTTACACAAACGTCGGGGGCACTTAAAATCATGACTACTCAATAATTCCTATCTGTTAAAATAGGTATGCACGGAAGGCAAGGTGGCCAAGTATAGCTGATTAATAATGTAAGTATTATACGAGATTGAAAGATTCGGATCCTAGTCCTGTTGTGTTGTCGTTAAGAAAGTTAGGTACTTTACCATGTAAGGTGTAAAATCTTAACGTCGCTATGACGGCAGAAAACAAGCATGCCTCATATGAGTGACAGCGCTTGAACTCTTCTACACCATAAGAGTGAGGATAGGGAAAAAATTATGAAGTGCACGGGCCGGGCTACGGAGTTAATGTCAGTTGTTAAAATGGGAACAAAAAAGAGTAGATTCTAAATAAATTCATATATATTTAGAAATAAAAAAGGGGGGTCATATTTGTACCTGTTCCGGTGCACGTCCGATAAACGTTTGTGGATCTAGTAGACGCTCTATGTCCTCATGAATTGGCTTGAAGTATTCAGAAGATCGTATCAGATCTACTAGGTTGTTTTCCCTGCCGTGTTCTTTTACTTCCCGACTAGCGATTTGCGATAACTGACGAATTTGCTCATGGCATTCCTAGTAATACAGAAATGATAGCTAAAATGCATCAGAACACAGTGATTTGATTGGAAGTTAGAATTAGGACAAATGTTAGTTATCACAGGAAGAGGAAATCACACATAAAAAAGAATCACGTGGAAAATATGATTGCACTACGTTAATTTTCGCCTTCAATAAATAGAAAGTGACTGTGAAAGGTCCGTTTGAGCTGTCTAGGATATAAAATTGATAAACGTTTCTGAAATAAAATGTAAGTACGATATACATCGTAATAACTCCGTTGAACTCAGGGAATTCGTAGCTTACAAGGCTTTGTTTGTTGAAGAAGTAATTGAAGACAGTGAACTTACTACATTTGCATTAGCATATTCCCAAAAGTACATGTGACATTCGCATGGGCACATAAACATCACAATACGGTCGAAAAAAGCAAGACTGCGTAAGATGTGATTTTGTGACAAATCATATATTGGGGAGCACATGTAGTGATATTTTGTGCATAAATCAACCTTCGGTAAAGCTTTGCGAATCAACCTTGTCGTGTAACTGCAAAAAAAGAGTTTCAACGAAAAGGTATTGCTGTTCCCGACTATGATGCATACGTATACGATTGCACTCGGATGAGGAAAAAACCTTACCGCACGGGTTTCAAGACAAACTCGCTGTTTAGATATCCTTTAGAAGTTACAATGCTGTTTTTAATAGCACGAGAGTTGCTTCAAATAAACATACGCTACGGCAGATAATATCACTGATGTACTTACATTTTGTAAGAAGGGATATGTACCATACCATACCAATTTCAAACACTGCACGCAAAAGCGCTGGGGTAATGCAAAAACATGGTCCACTATCTTGCAGCTACTGATGCACATTCAAATGCTTCGCAAATTTTTGGTAAAAAAGTTCAGATAAAAGGGTCTATACTAACCTGACGATTTCCTCCTACTTTAACCATAGCCATTATAAAATTTTCTGTTGCCATGAACGGAAGCTCCTGACGAACGTGTTTTTCGATCACTTTCGGATAGACGACCAGTCCCTCGCATACATTCTGAAGTGTATTGAGAATAGCGTCTGCCGTTAAAAATGCCTCGCCCAGAGTGATTCGTCTGCATGACAAATAATTGTTAACGTGAGAGAGAATACTTCCGAATAGAAGAAATACAATTACCTTCATAATTAAGTAAAAATTATAGGGGGCTAACCCCACGCCGGCCCCCGATGGGCACGTCTATACTTTAACTTCGAGCCCATACAAGAAGTGTATCTTCTAGCATCGAACCCTAAGTCGAGCTGTCTGATTCTTGGCACTCTCGACATTTATAAAAACTCACATTTATCCCAAAATACTTATGCACCCTAGTTATTGCGGGGTTTTTCTTACAAAATAAAAGACCAGGGAAGCGCGTTATTGTTGTTTACCTGTGCAAATCATAAATATTGAGGTCATTTACCTTTTTTTGGGAGAACACCGTGCGTAGCATTGACTTAGCACAAAACATCTTTTGCTGGAAGGATTTTATGGCTACTATAATTAACCCTTTCCCTCCCTTTTTCTAGCATTCGCCTGTACTAACTTCACCCTATCGTACAATGAAAGCCTTCTCCTTGCAAAGCGCAGGCCTTCTTTATCCCTCTACTGCTTGATAGGGGGTGGGGATAGCAAACGTTTGTCTGTCACTTACTACAATTTTGGGCTATGAAGTATGCAAGGTTCCAACATATTGTTAAGTTTGAAAAAGAGCATTTTGGAGACTTACATGTCAGACCTCCCTACTGCTAAGCGGAGAGGTCTAGAAAACAAATAATACTAGGAATGTGGCATGTGCCTGGCGTGATTTGTTCCATTTTCAACGAAATTTAGTAAAAAGTTAACTTCTATTAGTCCACGATTATAGCTGCATTTTCGTGATCATGTTCTTGGCTGATCTGCTCGAAAATTGTGTTAGAAAAGTTATGGTGTGGCCACATCATCAGCTACAGAAGTTTCCGCCCACCATCTTCTTAACATGCTTGTTTGTTTTTCGCTCGCACCAGCTGATACGGAGCATTTGCGTGTAGGACCAGTACTTGCACCAGTACTGAGGAGTGTCAGACGAAAAAAGCTTTTCAATAATAAAATGTTTTCGCTATTTCGCGCAGTTTTATTGTTTTGTACCATCAACAAACTATTTGAGTAATAGTCATTTGAACATGCCATTGTTAGATGCGAGTATTCAAATGCAACTTAGCATGGTATAAAAATAGGTAGCTCCAGTTGAAAATTATAATCATCTTTTCACATGTAATTGAAACGACGACTCTCTAACAAAACTAAATTTTCCGGTTTCATAAGTAATAGCTCCCAAAACGAGCTCAAAAATCACGGTACTAACCTATTTGAACTGTCGTCAAGTGTTCTTTCAAACCACTGAACTGCAGCAGTGTTTTGTGCGTTAGATGCGAGGCTCATCAAGTGTCTTGCTAGACCACAGCACCTCTCACATCGCATAGGATTTCTTTTATACGCCATTGCACTAGATCCGATTTGGTTCTTTTCAAAGGGTTCCTCAACTTCTTTCAAATTAGCGAGAAGGCGGATATCTGTACAAATCTTTGTGGCAAAAAAGCAGCAAAAAAGAGGATGTGTTCATTAACAAACAGTCGGTCACAAGTTATAATTCAGATAGGGTGAGCTAAATTCTAAAATAAAGTTTCCTCTTCTTAAAGACGTTTGATCACGCCAGAAAACAATATACGCCACGCAATCAAAACCATCATGGTATGTCCCTTTACCGACTGAGCTACCCTGCCTTCCACGTCAACCATTTTAGCTTCCCTAGTCCCCTCTCACCAGGGAACATCGAATACGAGCTCCACGCAATTTGGAGCCCTGCCTTTCTCTGCTTCTAGTGGCTTGACGAGGAAAGGATCCTCATCAGGTAAATCAATCTGTAACAAGACAACTACCATCCCCGTACAATGTTAAGCCTAAAAAGGAGCAAAACACTTTTCAAGTAGTAAATAAGGAATTATATATGCATCCTATAGGTAAGGAGAAAAGGTAAATGGAAAACTCTTAGAATATGTCTGTAAATAACATTTAAAAAATGTTTTTGAAAAATGTTTAATTACGCCATGTAAACATAGCAGCTTGAAAAGCACGCATGCTCAGACTGGAATTAAATACGAGACTTTTAGTTTAGCACGACTACTCATTCTTCTACCTGACCAACTAGTACCATTTAACCTACAGTCTTGGGTGCAAACATATCATCAATTGTTAACTCCACTTCCTGACTACATCCTCTAAAGGGTGTCACTCCAGAGGTGGTTGTACAACAAATATGTGTTAGCCTGATTCATTTTCATGCTTTGTGCCATAAAGAATGACACTTTGTAAACAGAAGCACCCCATGGACTGCTATCAGATTTAATTTTCATTTTCAACAAAGAAGGCTTCCATAGGGTAAATAAAATCCTGAAGATTTTAGCTCATTACGACAATCTGTTAAAAAGTTACCCCCGTTTGAAATTTGCTCTAAGTCAATAAATTTGCGTATCGTCGCCATAAAATTTATACAACCCGGTCCCTGCTCCAAGACGCATATCACATTTCATGAACATTGCATCCGTATATCTAAGAAAGAAGTGGTCACTGCTTAAAAAGAGACTTTGATAAATACATATTGTAAAAATTAGTCTACGGGACATGAGAGAGATGAAAACAACACAACAAGTCTTCAGGGTTGAAAGACACGAATAAGGTCACGCGGACTGCTCTAAAGATAGATTCTAAGCAATACAGTGCTTAATATGCGACCCCTGGATAAATGTTTAACGGGAGTTACGGACTTCGATAAGTTTATCGTCGTGATTTTTAGTTTAAGAAGCAATAGTTTTGTATAATTTGTTCAGTTTTGTGATCAGAGTTTTCAGCACACGACTTTTGTTTTGATCAAATAGTTCAAGGAAACAGAGAGGTCTAAGGTTTGATTCCCTGTCAAAGCAATGCACCATACTCAAAAGATATAAAAAATGCAGATAGTGTGACAATTGAGCTCCTGTATGCATACCATTTGTCGTTCAAAACAATTGTCGCTGATAGGAATAATCACAAAATGACATCCTCAGTAAGATTTTGCCACTCGTATTCAGGGACTTTGATTTCTTTCGCAACAATAACAGTCAAGGCAACAGGATAGTTATTTCTTCCTTTTCTATACAGAAAGAAGTGCTTGGCAATACGGGTATAAGAAAAGCACTCCTTAAGAGCATTTTTTAGATAAGATTACCTTATGTACTGTCGCTCCAATACTGGACACTGCATTTATAACATTTAGATCCACCTTTCTGCTGTAAGTTTGCCCTGTCACTACATAAGCAGTTTCAAATCCAGACATTTCGGTCACTAATTTGTCCAGTCGCTCTACCTTGCAAAGAAAGGAATAGAAACACACTGTAGATAGCTATCTACGGAATACAATGTGAAACTAAAAAAAAAGAAAGTAATTAACTTTTAGAGCAATTTTTGTGAGCTTTCCTTGGGCCCCAGCAGTACCAAACCTGTAACATTTTCTGACATAATTATGCATTATCACAAGAAAGTTGTAAATTAGCCAATCGGACTGACCATTATATAGATACAAGAAAAAATAAATGTAGGCAGCCAGTAGGCCAGCGGGTCTATATCTACCCTGACATTTCACGCATGACTTGGCCAATCCTTTGAGACTGAATTTTGCTCATATTTGTTCAGACGTATTGTGTGATGAATTGTCTTGAAAATGCGCTTACCTCGATAAATAAATAAATAAATAAATAAATAAATAAACAAATAAAAAAAATAAAATAAATAGACGTCTATGAGCAAGTCAGCCAGAAAATCCCACAATAAGTATACATTCGAACTGATCATTTAAGTTGAACGTATGATAGCTCTTTGCACTTACTTCTATATTTGTTCTTTTAAACATGGAAAGATCAGATTGCTTTATGTCGTGATAGTCAACGGTATTCCAACAAGGGATACTTCACCCATTTTAAGACTTACGATAAATATAAACATTAAACTTCCGGATGGGCAATGACATCATCTTCTCAAATTCCACCAAAAGTTTGTAACTGATAGATCAATTAGTAATCATGCCATTTTTCATACAAAGTAAGCATTATAAAATAAACGTTATTTGAATTAATACAGCGCCCGAACTATTAGCCACCTACCCCCATCCCCCAATACCCCAATCCCCACTCATTGGTATCTCAGAAAAGGCCAAACCATTACGGGTAGACTGAAATAACCAGGGCAGTTAGAACAAAAGGTTTTAATCCTGTAATCTTGGACATAAGGGATACTAGAATCTGCACGTCTAATGACAACCACCATCGTCTTTCTAGATCCATTCAGCTGAGATTCCGGAGGCAATACATTACCCTACATGTTTAGACTCTTAATGTCATTTCTTACAAGACGTACTAATAACTACCTGGTATGATGAGAGGCCGATCATAAATCTACTTTGGAAGTTAAAATTATGCTACAAAATCATCCGGTAATCAGTGTTAGACTATTTTAAAAGTAATAACATTTGAATTATAGCTCTCTGAGGACTTGTGCCTGAAATGAAGTTCTCTAGACCTCAACTATGTCACTGAGCATATTTTTTCACAAATACGAACATCGATGACTTTTATAATGTCTACTACGCTTTTTCCAGGGCCTAGTGGATCGTACGCTTCTTGCTATGTTCAGAGAAAAAGACGAATCACCAGAAACCAATGTTCTTCACCTAATATTAAAATTTTGTACCAATTCATCTAAAACGTATGGAATAATAATAAATTCGAGTCCAGTTGAATCACAATGATCCTCTTATCTTGAAATCTAACCTCGCTCCTTATCCGAGGAGGTGACGGAAGAGGATATAGTTTATACCCAAACTAAGATTTCAACTGTTCCCTTACTTTTCCAGCTTCCTTCTTACGAGACCTGAAGATCGACAAGCTCCTGTCGCCATTGCGATATTTATCAACGACGAAGTAAATTTCGACATGAAAACATTGCATGGAGAAGAAGGAGATGAAACCGCGGCAACGATTTGTAGCAGTCATCGAAACGAATATTCGATGAGAGCAATCTCTTTTAATCTTCGGATTACTGATAGCTACAAATGCGTTTTCGTTTTAAAAGTACATTTTATCAGTTCATCGTTAGTAATTCACTGAAGAAAACCTGTCAAAAAGCAGTCACTTCACATTGCTTTAATGAGATAAGCAGCTTCTTCCTCACCTCCAACTTTCTGCGGATAGGAAAAACAGAGTTTTCGAATTCATTGTTCCTCTAGCTGTGATTTACCTTTCATGAATCTCCAGAATAACAAATAGTTTAACTCATTTTCCTGTTTTGGTTACACCTTCAGTTTAGATTTCTATATCAATCGATGATAACAATTGAGCCGAAAATAAGCCACCGCGATACGACACTTCATTCGTAAATTCCGTGGCAATATCAGGACAACAGAATTTTTAGACACAAACTCCTTTGCCTACATAAGCTGGGTTGAAAACTCAGGAAGAATTGACCGAACGTCAAGGAACACTAAGATCTATAATTTAAACAGTGCGTTTGGTAAACGTACCTTGTCATGGTCTCCATCGAAAAGAGTCAAAAAGCTTGCCTGAGTTCCAGTCGTCCCCTTGGCACCTCGAAACTTTAAATCGGCCCGTGCTCTTTCTAGGTTCCTGAGATCCATCATAAGATCTGAAATCCAAAGACATGCTCTCTTTCCCACCGTTGTTAACTGGGCTGGCCTGTAAACGTACAAAAAATGCTAGTTGGCATCACAGATGAAAGGCATAACATCTCTAACGCTGTTCTTGTAAAATTGACAGTTCAAGTATTTTCAAATTGCCCTCAGAATACTACAGTTTTTATGATCTTGAAAAAACCCAACCTAATAAATAATTTCTAGTCCCTGAAACAAACTCTTGCAAAAACGTTTACAATTTCAGCATATCTAAACATTATGGTTTGAAATAACCAAAATGATTTCTTGACAAAATTATAACTTGTGGTAACGGCAGTAAAGTTTTTAACCATTTCAATAATAAACGTAAATGGCTGTCTGCCTGGGCTTCCAGCGAGCATTTGAAGTATCTTACTGTAAAAAGTGTTTAAATCTGTATTTTTGCCAGACATTTTAGGGTTTCTCGTTCTTACTAACTATTAATCAATGAAAACCAATATCTAACACTACATGATGTTACTGTACTTTAATTACATGAGTTTCGATCACCCACGGCTGGAAACAAGTGCTAAAGTAACTTGATTAAAGTAATTTTGTCAAAGAGGAGGTTGATGCAGATCAAGCAAAATTCTAAAATGAAGGAGATGGAAAACAACCTTTGCAAATACCTCAAACTACACGTGTGCTCTTTTTAATGATACGAACATATGATAGATACCATAAGAATGTAATTATTTTTTTCATTATATATAGCACATTTAAAACAAACTTTTGCTGAATCAAGGGCATTGTGATTGACTTTAACTATTTCGGATTACAACCTGTTAGTGAATACCTATACGTGGACGCAATAGGGTTTTACTTGAGTTTATCTTCATACCACAAGAACATTTGCTTTATACATTGTGTATCATTTAGCACGGGCTAAGATGACGTCAAAAGCAGCCAATTCTTTCTTCTTTTTATTCCACGTTTTTAAGTAGTAATAAAATAGCAGGTCCAGTATTTACCACAAACACATACGTAATGCCTCTTTGGAAGTGTAAATTTTTGACAGAACTAGACTGCAAGAAATAACAAGAGGTAAATATAGTCGCACTATATATGTTCTTCCAGTATGTTCCCTTATATTAAGCCTTAATCATTGTACCACATTGGATTATCTGATGGGTTTGAATGCCAGCAATGTTTTAGTATTTATAGAGTGAAGAGGATATGGCTTTAAGATGCTGTTTCGCAAGCTATCTTAGAGTACTTCGACACTTTAACAAAAAATAACATTGTACAATTTTTATAAACAACAATAACAAAAAAGGTTTTTACAAATTGAAAATCTGCTAACCAAATCAATTCCAAATTCGAAAACGAAGTTCTGTATGATAGAACTGCAACAAAGCTACGTTTCAGTGTTCATTGAACTGTGTTTTAAATGTTTCTGAAAATATCATGAGTTTCTGCAGGGCGGCTCCAACAATAAGCATAACAACATACATCTTAAGAAACTCATGTAGAATAGAATCAATGCCTATTTCTGTATGTATCTAAAAGTCTTCTATATTCGTTGAAAAATCAAATGGGAAAAACATATATATTTATCAATTTATAGCTATAGACATGTGTAATGTGTAATATAATGATACGTAATTCATACAACCTGGGATATTCCCTTGATATTGAATCAATGTGAATCCACTTATAACTCACATGCAGCAGTATTAGCATTGTCCTTGTAACATTTACTAATAATACTTAATACTTGGAAGAAAAATGATATTAAGTAACTTAAGTATTAAGTATGTGTAACTCATTACCTCATCCCCATTCAATAAAAAGTGACAACAAAAATTTTCTGTTAATTTTAAGAACTCCATAGTTTCTATAAAAATAATCCTATAGTTGATTCTAAGTTGCATTGACCTTTCAGTTTGCACATAAGATGTACATGATTCATTGTACAAGTGACAAATACAATATTTAAATTTTTGTCACGTGACATAGTCTTTGTAACGACATTTTAAAGTACCTAAAGTTTGTATTCTGAGGAAGATTGGCTTGACCTGTCAAAATACAAGGCACCAGTAATACTTCATATAATTTAGTGCTACGTTTCCGTTTTGCCTGATTTCTTGTCTTATGTTTACTGAAAAATACAGCCTACCTACCTATATCTGAGCGCAGCCAATCTCAAACATGTGTCTCTGTGACTGTACATGGTTAAAAGTAACATTTACACTGAGTTTCTTTCACTTGTGACATCTTAACCACTGTTAAACCAACATGCTATTAAAATGGGGTAATGTTCAAATTATACTCACCACAATCGACAATTATACTAAATGAAACTCATGGTTAGTAGAAATGAATGCTTGGGACATATCTTTAAATTCTTAGTAACAACTGAATAATAATACTGAAGTAATCAGTTAATAAATAGACAGTTTGCATCAAATAAGAATTACATCTGTAACCAAGTAACAAGGCAACAAAAAATAAACCTACTGGTAATGGGTAAATCCAAGACATGGTTGATGTTTCTGTTCAGCAGCAAATTTTGCTAATCTGTGAATACATCGAGCTAACTGTACAATGCAAATGATAACTGAATTACGAAAGAAATGATGAGTGTAAAAGTAAGCAGGTAGGGTCATTGCTTTGTATTACTTACATAAAAGATACTCTCATGCAACTGATATTTTCATTCATATTACTGCATGAGGAAATGACTAATGACATTTTCTGAAGAGTGTAGGAAGGGGCAAGATTCAATACTAAATAGTTCAAAATAATATTAGCAACTTTATCAAGCTGTTTGATATTGCTCTCTGTTAGTTGCTTCCACACTTCACAGCACTAGAACCTTCAGAGGAGTTAAACTGCAAAAAGAGAATGTCCTATAATAGAATCTGAGCTAATTGTAAAATTCTCTGTTAAATAAGTATGGTGTTAGATGTCTGTATCCTCATGTGCATGCAAATGGCCAATCATAAAGAATAAACATCTGCTATCTATAATTGTGGCTTATGTGTCATGGAAATTTGAGTTTTCATGTATTGATCTTGACTCCACCATTCAGACATAGTGGAAACATGAATACTTTCTTGATAAATTCAATCATCTGTTACAGCAGGCTAGTGCTTGATCTTTAACCCTACTTCTGTTAAGAGAGGGTGGGAGGTTCCTTACTTAGAGCTTTCTACGACTTTGAGTAGAAAATATCCAAGAATACTTTATTTAAATGATTTGTCATTTGCATGTACATGAAGATACATGTAATTCCATACTTACTTAACAGGAAATTTTGGCATCATCTGAGTCACAAAGTGTTTGTGTATTTAAAAGCAACAAGTGTTCAAAATGGATGTAACAATCCTTGCATTTATATATATATACATATGTCATTTATCAACTTCTTTTCTTTAACTTTTACTACAATTTGGATTTAGTAAACATACCAAAGAATATATGTATGGTCAAAGATTACTTGGCTCTGCAGTTTACCTTTGGCGTGTTGCTTTATTAGGATGTACCATGATTAAACCTAGAAAAATTCAAGAGTTTCTGGGATGACAAAGCCTATTCCCAGATGTCCTAAATTAATGTGATATTTAGATTATGAACATATCTGTCACAGGTGTTACCTTTACAGCTTGAGTTCAACTGATCTATTTAGTGCAATGATGAATCAACATGCTGAGCATAGTAAATAATGGGAGTGACATAATGAGTGTGGTTAAATCAGGATGTCAATTTGGAAGACATCAGTCCAGTCCATCGTTACTTTACACTACTGATGGACCATATGAAAAACAATATTGGTTTGCTTCATCTTAATGTGAGTTGATGAAAATAAGTAATTGTACTGGCTCACAGATACAGTCTAATCAAGGATTTACTTACCTTGGGTAGTAATATATCAAGCCCATTCCTAATGACAATGAGATCCTATCAAAGAGAAAAAAGATAAGAATGGCAAAGAGAATGTTTTTCCCACTTAGAATTCATAGAAGTTAGTGATCCTTGTCTAAGAAAATATATATATAAATAGCAACACAATGCAGAATAACAGACATCACAAATTTCACTCTGTCAATTGTACAGGATGTTGAGGAACACTATTGTAATAATTGGTTGTGCACATGTGTATATGAACATGCAATATCATACAAACTTAAGAATAAAGCTATGATACTCACTCAGTTCTAGAGAAGCAAGATATTCAAAAACAAAGGACTAAATTGAAATACATGAAAATAAAATATTCCTGTAACACAAGGCTCAACAACTCACACACATAGTTTTCTCCATTTAATGTCTTGTTTTTCCCATTCATGGGGTTTGACGGTCCCCATATATATGGGACTTGCTACTGGAGCATAGAGCACCTTAAGAACAGATACCCTTCCTGACATCGCCAATGACCCTTCTGGGATTTTAACCCTGATCCTCTTGACCCTCTTGATCCAAAGGCCAGGAACTTATCCACTAGACCGCGTCAGCTCAACACATACTCTCTCTAACCTACAATGCTTGAAGCTCAACTCCCACTTCACTGGTGTGACAGGGTCACTACTTCGTATCAGAACATGTTATCAGAATAGTTTTACAAGTTACAAGGTATCTGGTTGCTTAGGTATTGTTTCAGCATGTTAGAGCTGAAATGGAAACCATTACAGACGACTCTAGTAGCATTTTCGCATGCTACTAGAAACCCGTGGGCATAGCCAGTAGTTCTCTGTTTCCCAGACTTTTTGCATACTATGTTGCTGATTCAGTATTGGTATCAATAATAAATCACAATACTTACCGATAAATCTACCACACAACAGGAACTTGCTTCTGTATAAGTAACCAGCATCACTAGCTTTGTTTCAGAAAAAGTTCGGTAAAGTTATACTCGACGTCGGTCATATCAATCTAGCCAAGAATCAACACTGTTCGTGCCACGATCGCCCGTTTTTTTATGTCTATTGGTTAAGCCAAGAAGTGGACCCAATCGTACAAACCATGTTGTTGTTTTGACTACGCCCCAGCCACTAGCCAAACTTACACTGGCATCACATCAGCTATTAGTAAAATACAGAACAATACATATCCTGTATTCTGATCTCATTTTTGTAAGGGCAGTTGCAAAGCAGTGCATGTTGCAGCTGCAGAGACTTCAGTTTGATTCCCTGTGGTCCCATGACTTTCACTATTACACTAGTGTCTACCTTCAGTTAATAGACATAGGAACTTAATCATAAAACATATAATAGTTTTAAACTCACAGTGTTGTCACCAACAAAACAGGAAGTAGCTCCAAGGTGAATGATGGGTGCTGCAGATGGGCATTGAACACCAAATGCATGAACATGGGCCATTACATCATGTCTTCTCTTTCTTTCTTCCTCAGCAGCAAGTTCATAATTGATAAGCTCGGCATTCTCCTCCATTTCCCTAATTTGTGCATCTGTTATATTCATGCCAAGAACCTATGATAAAGATAGTAACATATGTGCTATCAGTTTCTGTGGGAAATATCAAGGCACTAGGAGGCAAGTTAGAAACAGCAAATGTAAGGTCCAGATGCAGTAACTACACATTTATGATTTAACAAAAACATTAAACCAGGTAGGACCTTGATGTCCTTCTGTATTACAGAATAAAGCTAGGAGAATCAGCATCTGAATCAATGCACTAACTACCTCTGTGCTCTTTAAAAATGCAACTAAGGATAAAAGAACCCCCTATTAACTCTTATTTTCCAAGTAATAACATAGTTCTCCACATAATGGCTATATTTCCTAATAATAAATTTGTACTTATGTCATACTTAAGATAAAATGTAGATATGATCTGATGCCTAACAGACTAGATATGCAATTGCACTTTCAAAATCTACAATACAAATTAAAAGTAGTATAAATGATAATGTCAACTAAGTCTCTGACCTGACTCAATCCTAAGTAAAACCTGGTATAGAAAGAGGATAGAAGAAATTACAGATACAAGAAATTAATCTCCACCCTTTTTAATGTCCTATGAAAAAATGTGATATAAAGCCAACTATATGTAAACCTATAGGTACAACAAATTACCTCTGCCATATGTGCTAAAATTTTACATTATATAGTACAAGTTGAAAAATGTCTTTCTACAAAGATGTATCTTCACATATACTATAACATTGCTCCAAATCTGCTCAGCTCTGATTTAAACAGTGATCTATTTTCCAGAGTACAGAGGTTGCCACTGAAAATGCTCTGCTACCTGTTACCAAGGGTTTTCTTGGATTTATTGTCCTTAGCTCTCCTGAAGATCTAAGATTGTATTCCTTGGGTTTCTTTGGCTTAATTAAATATCTAACATGCATTGGCATGTCTTCATTGATTGTTTCAAAATTTCCAACAAAATATATGAATTCAACCCTAAAAGTTGCAGTAAGCCTCTGTATAAGTTTTCTTATAACAGATTAGGTATAAAACATTACTTACAATAATTTAACTTATCCGCTTAAGTATACAACAAGAATACAAAAAATACCATATTTTTATAAAAGATTATCCATGTATATCAATCTTATTAGGAAATTGCTTTGTAATCCAACCAAACCATACAGCTTTTAGAATGCCTGAGATATCCAGAACCTTAGAGAAGAAATAATCACCACAGAAACACCTTTCCAGGCAAATAACTCCAGCAATGTTTGAAAAACAGTGAAAGTTATCACCAATCAGAAGCTAGCTTTACCAGGAAGGCTTTCAAGGAGGAAAAATATCAGAGCATTGGAAAATGCAATGGTATAATCCTTTCAATAAATTAATTGGTATACCTTTTTAAATGTGACTTATTGGTTGAAGACATTGCTTTCTGAAGTGTACTGAAAGACCTTGAAATAGAAGATACAGATTTCACAATGAGAGGAGTATGTAGTGGCAAAAAGGCAAGCAAATGAAAGAAAAGTTCCAGGACATGATGAGATACTGCAGGAGGCTGTAAAAGATGCATTGATAAAATCATCTGCAGTTTTCCAAACAAAACTTTGAAACAGTCAGACAATTACTGTTGAATGTAGGAGTAGAGTATGGCAAAATCAGCATTGATTTAAGGTGAAAGAAAACCAGAAGTATGTTCTATATTGTTACACCTGAGTAAATAACAAACTGTGTTTGGAAAGTTGATTAAGCAAACCCTTGCCAAGGCCACTGAGGAACAAGAAGTCAAATTCCTAGCCTATCAGATTGATTCAAAAGAAAGACAAATACATTTCCAGAAACGTACATTCTAAATAAAATAGGTAATATCTGGAAAAGCAGTCTGGGAAAAACCCGTATGACTTAGTTATTTAGATCAACTGTGGAGTTCATCCTGCATTATGACAGTTTAACATGACTACCTTCTGATTCTGACAAGACGGGGCAAGATATACAAAAACATTTCAAACAGTGCACAATGTCATAGAGAGGGAGAGAGATGATAAACAAAAATCATAGAGCTCCATGGTAATACAGAAAACAAAGAAACTGCCATGCACTATGAAAAGAAACTGGCAGGGTATGTTAAGAAGGTAATTGCGTATGCATTTTGTGTTAACAACTCATACACTGTCCTGCTCCCTTTGGGAATAGTGCTGCACTTAGAACCTCACACGGAAATTTTGTTTAAAGCATTTGTGGAAACTGAATGGAAGACTGTCACCAATAAACGAGCTGATACTTTCCATACATTTTTCGAAAAGTGTTGGCAGAGGTGTCTCCATCAGAAACATGATAATACAGTCATGAAGGAATCAAAGGATAGCAGTTGGGCAAGTAAGGTTCACAAGAAAGATGACAATAATGGGATCATTCATGGCACATCCAATAATAAGATCCTCTTGTCTAATTATAATGAAATATCATAGTCCTCCTCGCTTACCGAGATAACATTTAATGAAAACATACCTGCATATACAATGTCAGAATGATGAGGCCGAGGAGGGACATGTATCAGCAGAGAGTATCTTAAATACACATTTTATTGCTTGTTTGGATACTTGCTGCTTAGAAAACGACCATGTAAAAAGTTCAGAGCAAACATAAATAAGAATGATAGCATGAAGCAAATTAGTAATCATATTTGATTGATAAGCTTTCCGCCAATTCTCTTCAGTCGATCTACATCGGTAATGAATAGTATACAAAGAGTCTATTTATACAATGGTAAGGATCGAACAGTTATGAAAAACAAATTGGACATACACAAACAAAGGAGAGGAACTATAACAGCAGATGGTGCCTAAGCAATACAACAACCTAAAACATAGAAAGCTTAAAGACAAATTCTTTCTGGAGGCAAAGACTGGGCTTAATCCTAGAGATAAATACTGATTCCAGGACTGCTAAATGAAATTTGGACTGACCCGTACCCCAAATACTTAAACGTTCATAATTAAAGAATTGTTTTCTTCAGTAAACAGATTCTACCAGCAAGTCGCAAGCATGTCCTACCTACCCTAAATTTAAATTTTGTAGTACCAACAACATGTTCAAATAAGAATGAGCTGGATTTTACTGAAATATTCTCTCTTTTCGAACCTACTGCAATAGCATCTGGTCTGAGCACACACTATCATAGAAAAATTTAGGCAGTAAAGTTATGAAGCATAAGATAGAAAACAAACATACATTTCTAAGCACATAAGAACTAAACGATTAGGCTATCTAAAACAATTTGATAATTAAGACCAATATGGCAATATGCATAAGTTGGAAATGATATCGTAGATATACGATAGTCCTCCAAATGTTATTGAATAAGTTGAAATTGCCATGTTTCTTCAAAACTGCCATGTTCATGTATTTCCTAGGTAGTGATGGTGGCTGGGATTTTAAATTAGCGCCAATACTTCTCAATGTCTTACCGTTATAGGCTATAGGATACTGGTAGGCGCCGGCCCTGCCTAAAATTAAAAGTCTTCGGATTTCAATCAAAGCAATAACATGTATTAAAACTCCACTGTGTAATTGCAGTAAGGATGTTGAGAAGGAAGTGCTTTAATGTAAAGAGTAAGGAGGGAAGTAGGGCAGGAAGTTAGATTATAGAGGGCTGTAGTATACTGAACGCAAAGTTCTGCACAACATACACGGAACTCACCTTTTCTGCCTTAGCAAGGGCGATCCAAAGCTTCCGCCACGTAATAAACTTTTTCTCGTCTGAGAAATTATATGCCATCTCATCACTTGCATACCTTCCCGTAAGGGGGCTTACGTATCGCTTCTTTTCCATTTTCTGTCCGAATAGGTGCAATATACACCCTACACCACGTTCAGCTCGCAGCTTTCAAGAAACTGCTACCAAAGTAGCCATGGGTTGGCCTCGTTCTGGGAAGCATGTTCCAGCACCGAAAGGCGGGAAGTGCCTCGACATCTGAGCTTCGAAAGAAAACTCAACTGTAGTCCAGTCTCATCTTTCGTCAAAAAGGGTTTGTACCGCAACAAATTGATGTAAAGACAAAATTGATACCATTAGAAGCGCAATATTATGCTGAATAACATACTAAAACCCCAACATACCACACCTTGGAGAAATGTTTTTATGGCCAATTGAGCACAAGGGCCTCAAATCTCAACTTTAGGACCTGTTGAACACATCTTCGTTAAATATTTTATGTCAAATCGTATTGTAGAATCAACACTTGCGGTGTCTCTGCCTATTATCGGCTATAAACATGACTAGGGAAATTTATCCCACTAATTTTGTTAAAATTTGTGTTAATAGGTAGATTTCACAGACAAGAATTATACATATTACAAATCAAGTTTTATAACAATGTGTGAAAAGTGATTTTGCATCAAATTGTGTTGCTATGTAAAAATTCTATTTCTAAAAACTCAATTTACTTCTGTTAGAGTTACAGAGAAATGGAAATCATCACTCAGTAGAGTTCGATCAATTGCATGCAAGTTACAGTCTTTTCAATAAGAACCACAACAAAAAAGACAGTTAATTGAAAAGGGAAAATGTATCGCAGAATACTGGGTTAAAATATAAAGTCATCACACCTAAATTATAGTTTACAGACTGGATTTGGCTTAGTAACTACCCAATTGTTACACTCGTTGTTGGCTTGCCTAGTATTTGAAATATGAGTACGAAGCCGATACTCGGAAGAGAGTCAAGCGATGGATGTTTGATTTCTTGTTCACTTGGATGGCCATCTATTTGTTATGTATCTTTTATTTTTTATGTTGTTGCATACTCGGTTTCGAGCGTAGCCTATTACTCAGCCAGAGTGAGTAATGTCCTGGGGAGAGAGAGCACATTTACAGGGGTGGTCTCCCATTGCCTTCCCCAACCGATAATCTTTATATCGGGTTAGGCCGGATTGGAACCCACAACCTATGGCATGTGAGTCCGATTCCTTAACCACTAGACTGCGGCGGCTCTTATGTATCTTAGAGACTTGAAAATATTCTTAGTGGTACAGGAACCAAGCATACTCTTGAAAAGATAACTCATATTCGTTGTGGTTGAAAAAGCTCCTTTTCGTATGACCCTCGTCAGAACCAATCGTCATTAATGTCGCACAAAACAAAGGAGGGTTTACGTAGGTTTTACTACCCTACAAAAATGGCTTGGAATAAAATCTTTCGAAAACATTCAAATAATAATAACCAACTTTCGAACGTTCTTTTATATGCAGTACCTACCGGAAAGGGAAACGGATGAGCTTCTTTCTAGTGACACCCCAGTAGGCATTTTCCATTGACATGGAAGGGGAA